>JAANDH010001991.1:0-21186 GCA_011799765.1 Nymphaea thermarum | reverse complement strand
CCATAGTAGGTTCAAAGTGTGACTTATAGCATGATTTGCACGGAGGACGCAAGTATTTCAAACGTTCATAAGTAGCTTTGACTGTAGCAAAATATTGAGATAAATCCTGATTGCCCTGTCGGAGATTGTGCAACTCTTCTTCAACTTGTAAAATTTTACTCACATTTTTATCTTGAGAATACGTCTGTTTAAGAAACTCCCACATCTCTTTTGCTGTAGTATAATACGTAATAGTGGAAGCAATCTGAGGTTGAACACTATTTATAATCCACGACATTACCATGCTGTCATCCTCTTCCCAGGTTATATACTTCCCTGTCTTGTTAGTAGGTTCATCCTCTTCGATTATATGTCTCTTTCGATGACCTTTGACTGATAACATAAAGGATCTGGACCACATTTCATAGTTGTGTCCATCTAATTTAATTGTAGATCCATACACGAAGGGATTTCCACCTCCTTTATGATCGTTGCCACTCTCGGTATTTCGATTCTCAGCCATAATAACTTGCAGCAGGGATAAGAATATCAAGGTGAACTGTATATATATCAGCAACTTCACGAGGACAACAGGAAACACAAGAACCAAAGAAACCACGTTTCTTTCACAACCACACGAAAAAATTTTGCCTGCTGAAACTACACCAGAAATTGACAAAGCAACTTGAGACAAGACTGGAAGCAACTTGAGACAAGACTGTAAACGAGGTATGCTCCACACAAAAAAAAATTTTAGCCTGCTGAAAGTACACCAGAAATTGACGAAGCAACTTGAGACAAGACTGTAAACGAGGTATGCCACTGCTCCTACTGTGCCCAACTTCAATTTTTAAACAGCATATCCATATTCCATATCCTTTTCAAAAGGAATCCAGCAGACAACACGTTCTCCATCACTGAACCGACAGAACATACCTTACTCCGCAGTCAAGAACAGCATGATACTTCACTTAGATATTCTCCACATCGTCCATCACCAGCCCACAATCTTGTCCACGCAATCCACTAGAGGGTCTGATCACGCCTTCCACATAGGCGAGATCAGGTCCTCTTCCACACAAAAGAAAAGGGAGGACACCAACAATCACGCCAGCAGTCTTGAGATTTCACGCCAGTCGACTGAATCAATACCGCAGGAGCTTCTCGTCAAAGGCACGGTTGAGCAGATAGGAGATCACGCCAGCAGCGTGCCGTGAACACGTGATCCCAGCAGGTTGAGAGGATACGAGTCACGCCAGGAGCTCGAGTCGTGGCTCTGATACCATGTTGTTTGTTGAGAAATGAGAGAACGAGAGAGAGGAGAGGAGGAAGAGAGAGAGGCGGTAAAAGTTNCAACCAATCGCTGATATCTCCATTTTCCTTCATCATCCAAAGTCGTCCCAGCCTTGATGCTTATCCTTGTGCCAGACTCCATGGGAGTGAGAAAAGGTCTGCATCCCAGTTTTCCTGTCTCCTTAAGAAGGTCCAAGGTGTACTTCCTTTGACTCATTACAAGTCCAGTCTCAGACCGTGCAATCTCGATCCCCAAGAAGTACTTTAACTTTCCCAGATCTTTAAGATCAAATTCAGCAGCCAACGTCTCTTTCATCTTCCTTTTTTCGTCTTCGTCATCCCCTGTGACAATCATATCATCCACATACACAAGTAGAAGACTCACCAGACCATTTCTCTGCTTGATGAAGAGGGTGTGGTCACCATTCCCTTGCTTATACCCATTAGTCTTCATTACAACCCTCAGTCTTTCAAACCACGCTCTAGGTGACTGCTTGAGGCCATATAATGCCTTCTTGAGGTAGCAACACTTCCCATCTTGCACGTATCCAGGCGGCATGCTCATGTAGACAACTTCTTCTAGGTGACCATTCAAAAAGGCATTCTTTACATCCAGTTGATCCATGTTCCACTTCTTCTGCACTGCCAGAGCTAAGATGACTCTCACTGTTTTCAACTTTGCAACGGGGCAAACGTCTCGAGGTAGTCAATCCCATACTTCTGGCTGAATCCCTTTGCAACAAGGCGAGCTTTATAGCGTTCAACCGTCCCATCAGGTTTGTATTTCACAGTAAATACCCACTTGGAGCCTACTAAGTGAGTTCCCTTGGGAATATCAACAATCTCCCACGTGTTGTTCTTCGCCAGAGCATCCATCTCCTCTGTCATGGCCTGTCGCCATTTAGGGTCCTCCCTGGCATCCTCAACTGTCCTGGGAATAACAGCCATAGAGAGAGAAGTGATAAAGCATTTATAGTTTCTACTCAGTTTAGCATATGAAACAAATCTTTGTATAGGATGGGAAGTACATGACATGATCCCTTTGCGCAGGGCTATAGGAAGATCTTCATTCATTAGACTTGGATCATCCGGGGTCCTCGCAAGATTGGGATTGGTTACATCAACAACTTCCATCACATTCTTCTCCTTTCTGCTGTAAATCTGTCCAAACAAATGATCGCGAGACTGTTCAACCACAGAGCTGCCCTCCATCTGACTGTTTCTTTCCTCACTGACTGTATCAACCACATTCGAAGAGCTAGCAGTGTAGTCTAAGAAATCTGTAAACTGAATAAGCTGATGAGACGAATACTCTTCCACTTTCTCACCAAGATACTCCCCCTGAAGAGTACTCGCAGGAAAATAAGCATCATTTTCATGAAAGATCACATCCCTCGAAACATAGACTCGGGAGGTGCCGGGAACAACACAGTTGTAGCCCTTCTGGGTGGTGGAGTAACCCAAAAAGACTGCTTTGATGGACCGAGGATCAAGCTTTTTAAGAGTGGGACTGTGGTCATGCACGAAACAAACACACTCGAAAACTCTAGGTGTCAACGGCCAAGGATTCTGATTTGGCCACAAAATAGAATATGGGGATTTACCACCCAACACACGAGTGTGCATACGGTTAATGAGGTGCACACTGGTCAGAAGTGCATCTCCCCAGTACCGTTTGGGAACATAACGCTGGAACATAATTGCCCTGGTAACATTTAGCAAATGACGGTTCTTCCTCTCAGCCACGCCATTCTGAGGAGGAGTATAGCTACAGGATGTTTCATGGATAATACCCTTACTTCGCAAGAAGTCATCAAGGGAATGGGAGACATACTCACGAGCATTGTCAGTACGAAAAGCCTGAACAGTAGTATGTAACTGGGTTTCAACAAATGCAACAAAACTTTTGACAATGCTAGGGACTTCACTACGTTCTTTCAACAAATACACGAACGTACACCGTGAGTAATCATCAATAAGAGTCATGAAATATTGGAAGCCACGACAGGTAGGTACTCCCGAGGGACCCCACACATCAGAGTGAACCAAAGCAAATTTATTCAAAGAAATAGGGTACGAAGCCCTAACATGTTTTGACAATTGACACACTTCACAGACGAAGGTGTCCAAAGAAACAGAATGAAACATCCTAGGAAACAACTGTTTAATCAACTGGAAAGGAATATAAGCCGTTCGTGCCAACGCATAATGGTGGATCGGTCCTCCATGCCAGAAAGCTGACCACTAGTGGCTGAAATCAAGGCAGAAGCAACCTGAATGGGCATCCTGTAGAGTCCATCAATAGCCGAACCAATCCCAATCTTCTGCCCCGTCCCCAAGTCCTGCAGGAAACAGCAATCAGCAGTAAAAATCAGATTACAATTCAGCTCCCTAGTAATACTGGTGACAGATAATAAGTTGACAGGAATATTGGGAACATGCAGGGCATTATGAAGGCAATATTTGTTCAGTAAAAATAGACTCCCTTTTCCAGCCACAGATATCGAGGACCCATCCGCCATAGATACACGCTGCTTTCCAGAGGACTACTTGTATTTATTAAACATTCTGGGATCCCCTGTCATATGATGGGTAGCCCCACTGTCAACAATCCAATCACCAAGAATAGATTTACCTGGATCGCTAGTAGCGACAAGGCCCTGGGCAAGGTGTGCTCCCTCAGAAGTAGAGGCTGCATCTTGAGTAGACAACCGGCTAATATATGCTTGCAACTCCTTTAGTTGATCCGCAGAAAGTTTGGATGTTGCAACATTGATAGAAGTATTCTGACTGGGCTCAGGCACAGAAAGAGCCCGCCGGGTGGAGGGAGGACGACCACGAACAAGACGCTTCTCAGGGTGAAGGTCCCAACAATAATCCACAGAGTGTCCCACTTTATTGCAATGGCTGCATCGCCTAGAAGAACGTGGACCTGTACCTGTCGTACGACTCACAAAGGCAGTAGGAGAGCTCCCGTGACTCGTGTCAATATGCATAATCTGGCGGCGTTGTTCCTCAACCTTAACACGAGCATACACCTCTTCGATCCCGGGGATCTCATCACAATTAAGAAGTTGACTGCGGACCGACTCAAACTCGTCACACAAACCACCAAGAAAGATAAAAGTCTGATCTGTCCATTCTTTTTCCCAATATAGTGCCTGATCCGAAGCATTCTTCCAGTCATCATTCGTATGGTAGTCAAGTTCTTCCCATTTGGTTTTGAGGGCAGCATAGAAGGAAGCAACCGACGACTCCCCCTGTCTGAGAGCATAAATACTGCGTTTGATTTGATAAGTATGCAAAACACGTTTCTTACGGCCATACATGCGAGCAAGAATAGTCCACATCTCATATGCAGTAGATTTACGAAGAATCAAGGGCTGAATATCAGCAGAAATAGAACTAATAAGCCAAACTTTGACCTGACTATCTTTCAATGTCCAAGTGGCCCATTGGGGACCATTCTTCGCGGGCGCAGGCTTCTCTCCAGTAATATATTGCAGGCGGCCTCTACTAGTAATCCCGATTTCTAGGGCAGCAGACCACGAGAGGTAGTTGTCCTTGTTCAGCCGGATAGAAGTAACATGTACGGGGACGTTCTCACCCTTGAGATTGCTGCCCGTGCCCTGGACATCAGCAACGGCGGGAAGCACAGCGTCGGCCATCGAAAGAACACAGAAAGGGCAGCGGAGGAAACAGAGAAGACGACGGCGCTCAAGCGCATAGCAGCAAGCGACGGCGGCTTGACGGCGACGGCGGCGCTGGCGCTAGGCGACGGCGGCTTCAAAAACGACGATGGCGGCGGCGCTCTACGGTGACGGTGGCTCCAACGGCGATGGCGGCAGCCTTACTGGCGGCAGCCCTCCTGGCGGCACGAAAAACGAGAACAGCAAGATCACGACGAAAAACACCAAAAAATCGCATACGGCAGCTCTGATACCATGTAGAAACGCAAACCACAAGGGGAGAGCAAAGAGCGAACACAAGAATATACGTGGAAAACCTCAGAAAGAGGTGAAAAACCACGGGGAAGCTCTGACCTAGGGGCACACCGCAACCCTAGGAGAGAGAAAATTTTATTCACTTAACTTCAACAATAACACATAAGTGAGAATATATAGGGGAGAGAGGAGATGGCGCCTAGGGTACCGAGCCGCCCTCGGTACCTGCGCCCCAGAAGGACCGGGTCCAGAAATGGACCCGGTTCATATTACAACGTATTTCAACAGGAATGATGACTATTCTACAGATGATCTACCTATTGTTATTCGCAAGGGCCAGCGACAGTGCACAAAGCATCTGATTTCTAACTCAGTTTCTATGGACCATTTGAGCACAAGTTTGGTGTAGTTTGATCGAGCTATGGCTAGTCACACTATTCCGACCTCTCACCACCAAGCCTTAATAGATTCACTATGGAAGCATGATATGTAGGAGGAAATGGATGCTCTTCTTTCTAAGGAGACTTGGGACTTGGTAGACCCACCAATGAATTGTGATGTTGTTGGCTCCAAATGGGTATTCACCATCAAATATCATTCTGATGGGTCCGTAGAGTGATTCAAAGCTCGTCTTGTTGCTAAAGGCTATACACAGACTTATGGGGTAGACTTCTTCGAGACGTTTTCGCCTGTCGCACGACTAGGTACTATTCGCCAAGTTATATCTCTCGCAGTCCAGCAAGATTGGCCTCTTTTTCAGCTTGATGTGAAAAATGCATTTCTATATGGTGATCTCTCTGAAACAGTCTATATGCAACAACCATCTGGTTTTGAATGACAGGGGGAGTGTTCCAAGGTATGCAAACTCAAAAAGGCTATCTATGGACTTAAACAAAGTCCCCGTGCATGGTTCAATAAGCTAAGTGAGGTTGTCTCTAAATGTGGATTTCGAAGATCTTAGCTTGATCACTTGTTATTTATCAAGCGAGAAACTTCTGGTATAGTGATATTGATTGTATATGTTGATGATATTGTCCTCACTGGAGAAAGTGCTCAAGAGAAAACTCAAACAAAGGAGTTTCTACAAAAACACTGTCACAAAATATCTTGGTCAACTTCGTTATTTCCTTGGTATTGAAGTGGCTCGTAGTAGTAAAGGGATTGTGATGTCTCAAAGGAAATATGTTCTTGATCTTCTGCAGGAAACAGGGTTACTGGGAGCCAAACCCGCTACACTTCATATGGATCCTCGAATTCATATGCACGATGAGGAATCAGAGGCTTTTGACTCTCGTTATTACAGATCTCTGATAGGGAAACTTTTATATTTGACCATCACTCGTCCAGACATCAGCTTTGCTATAAATAAGCTTAGTCATTCATGGAGAAACCTCGAAAAGTTCATTGGGAGGCTGCTTTAATGGTGATAAAATACTTGAAATCAGCCCCCTGGAAAGGGGTTCAAAAAAGGAGAATGTGTGGACATAGAAGCATATAGTGATGCTGATTATGCAGTGTCAGTAAATGACAGGAGATCCACTATAGGTTTTTGCATCTTTATTGGCGGGAATCTCATTTCTTAGAGAAGCAAGAAACAAAATGTGGTTGCTAGATCGAGTGCTGAGTCTGAATATAGGGCAATGGCTCAAACGACTGCTGAAATGTCATGGGTCAAATCAGTGCTTCTAGAATTGGGAATATCAGTGAAACTTCCCATAAAGATGTATTGTGATAACAGAGCAGCTACCTACATTGCAAATAACCCTGTCTTTCATGAGAAGACGAAACACATTGAAGTGGATTGCCATTATGTTCGAGACTTGGTACAAGGAGTCATTAGTACGATTCATGTTTCCTCTGAAGATCAAGCAGCTGATATGTTCACCCCAAGATGTTACTTACAAAAAGATGGTGGCTTGCTACACAGGAGCAACAGTTTAGACCATCATGTTGCAGCAAAATCTCCATGAAAGCAATCATAAGGAATATGAAGCAATTGTAGTTATATACAATATTTTAAAACCCAGTGACTCAAGACTCGACTTGGCTGTTCTCGATTCGTGACCAAGCGAGTCAAGTCGGTGACTCGGACAGGGTAATGTAAACTTTTTTTTTTTTTTGAAAACAATATACAAGTTGTCCTTTAAACATAAAAGTTTGTAAAATGACTTAATTCCACTTATATGATTAAAAAAAAGTCAAACTAACATAAAGTGAAGTCACAACTAAGTTTATCCTCCATGAATTGTTGCAATTAGCATGTTGAATGCAAATATTGTTGCAATTTAGCATGTTGAATGCAAAAACATTAAGAAAACTCAATCAATTTCGTTAATATTGGTTGATTCTTAACAAACTGAACTTGTATCTTTAACAAAGTAACAAACAAAACTTATATCTTAACATGTATCAACTATAAAAACAATAAAGTATTGAAAAATTAAGTAAAACGAGTCAACCTAGTAGGTTGACTTGTTAGGGGGCAAAACAAGCCGAGTCACTCAAGTCACCGGGTTGACTGGGCAACTTTTTAAATGTTGGTTATACACACATTGGATAGAATATCTGAACAATTTGGAATCATTGAGAACTAACACACGTGGTAATGTTGAAATGGTTCAATGTGACATTAAAGAAATGTCAGAAACAGTTCCAGCATAGATGTAAATAATAAGGAGATGAATGCAACTGAAACCATGTGTCTTTCATACCTGAAAATAATAAGGAATGGGTGGAGTTTTGTCAAATGAAGACCTTTTCAAATTTCACCATGACATTCACCATATGATATCAAAAGCATGAAGTACAAAATTTTATAATATATTCATAACTAAAGTGGTTCTTAGAGGTCCTAGCATTCATTATATTGACATTGACCCTGTGATCTAGCAGTTCAGGACATCTCGCTTTCAAGGAGGCAGCAGGGTTTCGACTTCCCCTGGGGGTAGTAGGGTACAACAAAAGAAAAGTTGACCATGAATTATCAATAAACCGACAATTGATTCTTCCTAGGTCGATGACTGAGCAGTTAATGGGGACAGACTGTAAATTCATTGGTGATATGCCTATGCTGGTTCAAATCCAGCTCAGCCCAAAAAATTCACTGATCCTTGAGGATGATGTACCTAATCAATACTCCAAAAATACATATGATGATATGAAGGAATAAAGAGTCAACTTGATTCTATTTGTTCCCCCATGTTCTGATGTTTCTAACAACATGGATCTATGAATTCTTTTAAGCCAATCTGAGTAATAAAATGAAAAGATGAAAAAGAAAAGAGCCCTTGTTCATTCAAAGATGGATTGTCAGTCAATTTGGCAATAACCACAGGTCGCTTTGCTATTTATCCATCTTCTCTTCTATCTATGTAGATGTGTATATCAATATATCCATCAGAGGCATCGACATATGGGTGTACTCACAACCAAAATCAAGGATGAAAAATTGGGACTCCCCTCATTGTGATTTTTCTTACAATTTTATGGGTAAAAATCTGTATGGCAGGAAAAAATGTTGGATTAAATAAATAGTGCTTGTTTTAGGATAACCTCTTCATGGAAGGGAGGTCAACTTGTGTTTCAAAAACACCCTTGTTGTTTATCAAACTTTGGGTGATCATCTGCATCGCAATTGTAACCATAAACTCAAATAATTCAATGTCAAGTACAACTGAAAAAAGAAAAGAGTTTTCTTAGGCAAAACCACAAACATTGGCTAGATTTACCAAAAAACACTAGCATACATGTAAAAATTATTAAAACACAAGCAAAATGTGACAAGTTTCAGATTTACCAAAAAACACATGCATACATGTAAAAAAATATTAAAACTAATCAATGAAATGACCACAATGAAATGGGCACTTGCCTGAACAAGGTCCTTCTCTTCAATCAACGCCTTCACTTTTCCACCTTTTGCTATCAATTCAAACAGTATCTATAAAAAATGCACAAGCATCAGTGAGTTACAAGGCCTGCCCAGGCACTAGAATTTTGACACGTTTTGATGGGAAATACAAAATATCAACAAGTTGAATAAAGTTGATTGCAGTCAAAAGAATGAGAAAGCCTCTTTCACAGACCTCCTTGCCAATCTTGCCACTAATTGTTCCACCCTTAATGGAAGCTATAAGTTCAGCTAGTTCATGAGGTGTTAATTTGATCTCATTTATTGATAACTTTTCATTTTTCAAATAAGCAGCAATATCACCCATGATCCAGTTAGCAGCTAGCTTGATATCAGCACCATTTGTGATAGTTGCATCAAAAAAGTCAGCAACCTGAGATGTGGCGTTCAAAATTGGAAAAGGTCACAAGAGCATCACAAAGAAATCCAAAATCGATTACAGGTCAGCGACAGTTACATTATCGTCATTTGCCAGGAACAAAACGTCTTGCATGGTCAAACCCAGTTGCTCATATCGCCTCCTCTTTGCATCTGGAAGTTCTGGAAGTCCAGACCGAAGAATATGCACATAATCCTCAGTGATTACAACATCTGGAAGGTCTGGCTCAGGAAAATATCTATAATCTGCAAGTCCTTCCTTTGTTCTCATGGTTACTGTTCTCTGGATAAGAAAATTTGAGATGTAGGAAAGATAGATCTCAGAAAAACTATTAAAGAAAAATAAACATGCATTAAGTAGACCTAAAATACTGACCTGAGATCCTTCTTCCCAGAGTCGAGTTTCTTGTATTATTTGATTTTCTTGGCCCTCATTGTAGAGCGAAATTTGCCTAGAAATCTCAAAGTCAATTGCCCTTTGCATTGCTGAGAATGAATTCATATTTTTAATTTCTACCTATACAAACGAAGATTGAGCATCATTAAAATTCATAATAACAAGAAGGAAACAACTTGTTATGCTTTGTTTTTAGTCTTTATTCAGCATTGCTTTCATTATGTTTGAGTTAGTAAGTTTAGTTAGTACGTTCTATTAATTTGGATCGGGACCTTAGGAGGACCCGCTTTGCTTTAGCTTGTAAGTTCTTATTTGGGCGTAATTAGCCGTAAATTATGTTGGATTGTTCTCTCTTCTAATCTCTCTCTCTGTCTCTCTCGTTCCCCTCTCCTTCTTGCCGCCAGTTCCTTGATAGTCCTAGAGGCTATCAACTGGTATCAGAGCCATGACGGATCCTGTTGCCGCCGTGGAGGACAACGTGGCCCTAGCTGCCATGGAAGCCCATCGTGCCTGGACGGAAGAGACTATCATTGAAGTCAACCGCCGCCTCCAAATGATTGAGCGATCGCACGCCAACACCAAGGCCCGCTTGCACAGCGCCATCCAAGCAGTTGTCGCCGCCAATCTCTGTGACGCCTTCCAACCACACCGCATGCCAGTCGGTCCCCCTGCGTCACTGCCGCCGTCTCTCCCTGTCGTCAGCGATTCGCTGCTTGGTACGCCCCGTGTGGCCCACAGCACACCATCAGGCGCAGGTCCACACGTCCCCCTACGAACCAGCAACATTATGGGAGCCGTTCTGCCCACCCAACAGCTGCCCGCCAATGGCGGGTTCAACGTCTCACTCGGCATTTTCGGCGCTACCCATGCTGGTGCCAGACTCACTTCTGGTAGCGTTTTTCCTGTCAATATGCATTCGGCGCACACTGCGGGCAGCCCAGCCTCGCCGCCGCTAACTTTCCCGTATGGGGGGGCGGGGGGAGAAGCAAACCGATGGAAGCCGATCAAGATGGACTTTTCCCGCTTCAATGGAGATGACCTACCAAGTTGGATCTTCAAGGCTGAGCAGTTCTTCGAATGCCAGGGAATTTTGGAGACAATGAAAGTTAGCCATGCCGCCATGAATTTTGACGGACCCACCATTCGGTGGTTAGTTTCCCACACGGTCGACCCGACTAGCAGCAATAGGTGACCGCTATGACAGCCCGATTTGGGCCTTCAATGTACGTGGACTACAACACAAAACTCTCTAAGATATGCCAGAGAGGAAGTGTGGTAGAGTATCAGGAACAATTTGAAGAAACTAGCAACATGGTTCGAGGCTGGCCTATGGAAGCACCCATTGGAGTATTAGTGAGTGGCCTAAAGGAGGAATTAAGAATCGAAGTGCAAGCGCTGCGACCCACTACACTGCATGCGTGCTTTGTCGCGGCTCGTACAGTTGAAGAAAAGCATTGACGTCTCTCCCAATTCAATCGGCCATCCAATGTTTTGCGCACACCCCCAAAGTATTCGATGGAACAGGAGAAAGCAATAAGCAAGGCACCGACCACAACCAGTCCCAACCAGCCAATCCTGCGCTGCCTCACACCCGAACAGATTCGAGAAAAACGACGGCAAGGAATCTGCTTCCATTGTGACCAACCGTGGACAGTCGGGCACTCATGCAAGCGCCTTCACATGTATTTAGTGGAGGAAAAAGAAGAAGTGGCGTTAGAAGGAGGACCAGCCGAGGACACCACCAAGATGGCGGGGGAATCTTCGGTCGTGAATGTGACCGTGGGGTACCTGCTGGAAATCTCCCTGCACGCGCTTGCTGGGAATGAAGTGCCTCAACTGATGAGAGTGGAGGGAAAGCTCAGAGGCCGAACCATGAGTGTGCTAGTCGACACAGGCTCTACTCACAACTTTATCTGTGAGAAATCGGCAAAAGCATTGGGTTGCAAGATTGATACGCAACCGGTGTTTGATGTGGTGGTAGGAGATGGCAGTACTCTGAAATGCAAGGGGCGCTGCAACGAAGAAAAGTTGGAAATTCAAGGTCATTGTTTTCCCGTGCAGCTTTATATGTTGGCCATGGCGGGTGCCAACCTCGTGTTGGGCATGCATTGGTTACGAAGGACTTGGCGAAGTGGTGTGGGATTTTGTTGGCATGCGCATGCACTTTACACAAAATGGAGACCGCCGACCCACGTTATCGGCGAGCAAGTGGCATGCGGCTACAGAAGCGGCTAACTACAAAATTTTTAGAGGGGCAGCAGCAAGTTTGGTTCTACTCATGAGTAAGACATGGCCAATAGAGGATTCGGTGACCACAACAACCATAGATGGCATACGTCTATCCTATCTTCTTGATGATTTTTCTTATGTGTTTGCAACTCCTAAAGGACTACCATCGCCGCACGCATGCGACCACAGGATCGATCTTCAGCCTAGGGCGGTAGACATCAAGCAACGGCCCTATTGATATAACCCGTTTCAACGGGAAGTACTTAACGCAGCTTGTGCAAGAGATGCTAGCTCAAGGTGTCATCCAACCTAGCCGGAACCCGTTTGCTTCACCAGCATTACTACTACGAAAGAAAGATAGAAGTTGGCGTTTCTGTGTCGACTATCGAGCCCTCAATGACATCACAAACAAGGACCGGTACCCTATTCCTGTGGTGGAGGACCTCCTGGATGAGTTGCAAGAAGCTTCTTTCTTTTCCAAGATCGACCTACGAGCCGGCTACCATCAGATCAGAGTACTTGAAGCCGATGTGCCTAAGACAACCTTTCTTACCCCCGACGACCATTATGAGTTTTATGTTATGCCTTTTGGACTTACCAACGCGCCGGCAACGTTTCAGTCTCTGATGAACGACGTGTTTCGGCCGTATTTGCACAGGTTCGTCCTTGTCTTCTTTGATGACATTTTGGTGTTTAGCGCATATAAGGAAGCACATTTTCAACATTTGCACGTTGTCTTATCCCTTCTAAGGCAGCACGTACTGCACGCCAAATTATCAAAGTGTACATTCGGCATGTCTCACGTCACGTACCTGGGCCACATAATAAGTCGCAGACATGTCCAAATGGAGGCAGAAAAAGTACTAGCGGAAAAAGAATGGCCAGCAGCTCGCACAGTCAAGCAGGTTTGTGGTTTTGTTGGACTGGCAGGTTACTACGGACGGTTTGTTCGCAATTTTGGCACCATAGCTGCCCAATTGTTGACAAAGAAGAACGGCTTCCAGTGGACTCCTCAAGTAGACAAGGCATTTGAGGCATTGAAGCAAGCAGTCACGTCGGCACCAGTACTAGCAATGCCCAACTTCGACATCCCCTTCGAGGTTGAAGCCGACGCCTCCGACGTAGGCATCGGGGCAGTTTTGAGTCAAAACCAACACCAACTTGCATTCTTCAGTCGTGCAATGGGCTCGGCCTTCCACAGTAAGTCGGCTTATGTTCGCGAACTGATTGTTATCGTGCTAGCGTTGTTGCGTTGGAGACACTATCTATTGGGATGACAACTCATAGTATTTACAGATCATCATATCCTTCGCTATTGTATGCAACAGTCGACCTTGCTACCTGAGGTACAAAAGTGGGTGTTAAAACTTAGTAGCTTCGACTTCGAGATCAGACATCGAAAGGGAAGAGATAACCTCGCGGCAGATGGACTCTCCAGACAAGGGGCGTGGGAATCCTCTAGTCAGCTCTTGGCCGCAACTTCTATGCAATGTCAGATTTGGGATCAGATAGCCCAGGCGCACAGTACAGCAGCCTCGATTCAGCGCATTCGCGCCACAGTGCAGCAGGATCCTACACGTAAGTTTGGGTACGTATGGAAGCCCCCCTATCTCTACTTCCGGGATCGCATTTATATACCCACAGACACATATTTGCCAAGCGTCTTGATAATGCATATCCATGATTCTAAAGACGCCGGTCACGAGGGAGTGGAAGGGACATATCGCCGCCTGCGAACTGCATTCTTTTGGCCTGGCATGAAACGACATACTCACGATTATATCAAAGGGTGCGATACTTGTCAATGTAATAAGTATGAAACACAGAAACCAACCGGATTGCTGCAACCATTACCCATTCCCGAGCAAATTTGGGAAAATATTTCGATGGACTTCATTGAAGGATTACCCCGGTCCCGCGGGAAGACAGTAGTTTTAGTGGTGGTTGATCGACTGTCCAAATATGCACACTTCATTGCTCTGGGTCGCCCCTTCTCGGCCAAGACTGTCGCCCAAGCCTTCCAGGAACATGTGGGAAAGCACCATGGTATGCCTCGATCCATTATCAGTAACCAGGACTCGATATTCCTTAGTGCGTTCTGGCGAGAGTACTTCCAATTGCAGGGCACTAATCTAAAGATGAGTACAGCCTACCACTCGCAAACGGATGGCCAAACAGAGGTAGTGAATCGCTGTGTAGAAACCTACCTCCGATGCTTTGCAGGATAGCGACCCAAGGAGTGGGCAACCTATTTATCCTGGGTAGAATTGGCATACAACACTGGCTGGCGCCCATCTACAAACACGACCCCTTTTAAGGCTGTGTATGGACGTCCACCACCTACAGTTCACCGTTATTTGCCAGGCACTGCACGCGATGACACGATTGACACCCAGTTGCGCTGCCGAGATGTCATTCTGAAGGACCTCAAGGAACATCTTGCAACTGCCAGAAATCGCATGGTCTTACAATACAATCGTCGCCGCCATAGAGATGTGACCTTTCAAGAGGGCGATTGGGTATTCTTGAAGAGACCACCGTAGCATACTGCACTATTGAAAGGGGCCGGACAACAAAAGCTACTTTCTCGTTACGTGGGGCCCTACAAAATCAGCCGCCCAATAGGTAACCTCTCGTACGAGCTCCTCCTTCCCGCCAGCAGTTCAATACATCTGGTATTCCACGTCTCCAAATTGAAGCCTTGCAACATGGTGCCCACTGGCGAAGATATCCAGTCTGCGCCCATCTTGGAGAAACTGCCTGCTCTTTCACCTCTGCGACGCATTGGCATAAGGAAAGTTAAGATCGATGGCAAGTGGCGTCAACAATGGTTGATTGAATGGCTGTCTAATGAAGAGGCACCAGCAACGTGGGAAGAAAGCAAAGACATTACGTCTCGTTTCCCTTCATTCACACCTTGAGGACAAGGTGTTTTTCGAAGGGGAGACATGTCATGCTTTGTTTTAGTCTTTATTCATCATTGCTTTCATTATGTTTGAGTTAGTAAGTTTAGTTAGTACGTTCTATTAATTTGGATCAGGACCTTAGGGGGACCCGCTTTGCTTTAGCTTGTAAGTTCTTATTTGGGCGTAATTAGCCCTAATGCATTATGTTGGATTGTTCTCTCTTCTAATCTCTCTCTCTCCCTCTCGTTCCCCTCTCCTTCTTGCCACCAGTTCCTTGATAGTCCTAGAGGCTATCACAACTAGTCCTTTTCCTGAAAATAAAAGACTGCTTCTACGAAATATCACACTATTATGCCAAGGCAAACAGAGACCATGTGAATAAAGATTGTCTTCCTGGTTAACATATTTCAGAAGAAAATACCAGGTCTGTCTGAAGACTCTAACATACAACAACCAGCATGTCAGAAGACTCTAACATACAACAACCAGCTAAAACTATGGAGGGAATTTCAAAAATAACACAAATTCAAAATGGGACTGGGTGATAGAGAAATAGCGGCTCCACAATGTTGCGAAGTAAAATTGATGACAACAACTCGTGAACTATCTCATCAAATCTTTCAAGGAGCAATCATAGTCAGTTGAAGGACATGACATTACTGGTGCTAATGTAACTGCTATGGCTTCATGATGACATGGAGAATTTCACAAATAACACAAATTCAAAACCCGACTGGGTGATAGAAAAATAGCGGCTCCACAATGTTACAAAGCAAAATTCAAGATCACAGCTTGTGAACTATCTCACAAAATTTTTTGAGGAGCTATCATAGTCAGTTGAAGGACATGACATTACTGGTGCTCATGTAACTGCTATGGCTTCGTGATGACGAGAACGTGAGATTTCCATCCTTCGCAACTATAAAACGTAGAACTTGAAACCTCAGAATCTGAAGAACAGTAAAATCAAAATAAAACAACTTTGGCAACCATAAAAATAATCAAAGAAGGAAGAAGTTTAACATGGAAGCCCTTAAATTTTACAGTCTTTTGGGAGATGCACATCTAACTATTTCATTGCACGAAATGGTGTGCAAACCAAGGGGGCTAAATGTTGATCAATCTACAAATATAATTGAAATAGAACAAATCACTAGAGATTTCAATATCTACTTTGGAAAACCACACCATGCACATGCTTAATATTTCAAACAGCCCAGAAACCATGTTTCTGAGAAAGAACAAAATCATGATCTGAACCATGGTGTTGGAATAACCAAGAAGATTTCAAGAGTTCTTGCCATGAACTCTCCATTCCATATTCTGTACATAAGATTATATGAATAGCATGATAATGAAAGACCTCTCATTCACCTTTGTTCCAAATTTGGCTTGTCCTTTTGGTCGTACAGACACATTCACGTCACAGCGCAATGAACCTTCTTGCATATTGCCATTGCTAACTCCTATGTAGCGGACCAATCTCTGTATTTCTGCAGCATATTCTGCAGCCTCCAAACCACTCCTCATGTCAGGCTCTGATACAATCTCAAGCAAAGGCACCCCAGCTCTATTCAAGTCCACCTGAACCAAAAACATATAAAATCTTTCTCAGCAAGACTCAAGGATTGCCATCCATTCATATAGAAAATGCAAGATTAGATATATCTACCAGACTACTACCCAGTAGCAGCTTAAAATGCTAACAATTAAATGCAGACCAGAAGCAACAACTTATCTTCAGGAAAAATGCATTGAATAATTATGCTCATTAATACATTTTTCATATTGGGAGGCAATAAAAAATGTTGAAATAAATATATGTGAAACTAACTTATGTAAGCGAAACTATAAAAGACAGCTGACCCACATAAAAAGATAAGTTTATCAAAAATGACATCTAAAGGTGAACAATAAAAAAAATAACCATGTCTGTGCCAAATGGCAAATTCCCCAACCTAAAAGGACATAAAACATAATAACAATTATAAAACTCATGCTTCCCTACATAAGGTTTCAATTTGTAAAATTCACACCATACTACGATAGTCACCACCCCAAAGCCAATAAATTGATAGCCACGAAATAAAAAGAAAACCATGTTTCGAGATAAAATCAGAAGCTACACTTTTAAGCAAAAGCAGCCATCCAAAATTGATTCTTAGCACGAATTAAATCTACTTGCAAATGCAACAACTAAGATTGATAAAAAGAGCTTTAGATGACAGGGAAACCTTAGAACTCAGTAACAGTATAAAGCTACTACAAAATAGTTTTCACAAAGTTTGATTGACCATAACCTGTGAATAGCCTCCACTGGCAGCATGAATTAACTTCCCTGCATCCTCTTCCATATGAACTCTAGTGATACCAAACCTCCTGTGCCCCCCTCCAAACTCAACTGGCAGGTCCACATCAAGGTACCCATGGCTAGCAATTGGAACATCAAACTGAGAGATTTGGTAACCTTTTGGCAAGTCAGGATAAAAATACTGCTTCCGATCAAATTTGGACCTCAGAGACAGTTTACAATTGAGGGCAAGGCCTAATTTGACAGCAAACTCAATGACCTTAGAGTTGAGAACAGGGAGGCAGCCGGGAAGCCCCATGCAGACAGGGCAGATGTGGGTGTTGGGTACTGAACCATAGTGGTAGGGGCAGCTGCAGAAGGCTTTGGTGAGGGTAGAGAGCTGGACGTGGGTCTCTATACCAATGATGGCCTCATAGTTTTCTTGTTGAAGGGATTTCGACAAGGTCGTGCTATGGGTTTGGCTAGAAGAAGCAAAAGCAGAGGAAGCTCTTCTTGCAAGGTAGGGAATGAATGGGGCTTGAGATATAGGGAAGGAGCTAGGAAACTTGGGTGGCACTCTAAAAAAGATAGAAACATAAGCCATTACTAGGGCTGCAGATTATGGACGGAAAGTGGGATAGACAAGGCAACAAAGGGACAGTAACCTTTGACCTTTAGGCCAGTATCCTACAGTAAGTGCACAGAGAGAAAGGGAGAGAGACCTTGGTTTGCTGGGTTGTCAAGACTGCAAAAGCTGCAAACTGGAACAATGTCAGACAGGCCAAACGAGTCTCGCGGAAGCGAGGAGATCAGATTGGATCTGTGTTATGGATGAGGAGAGGTAATACTCATGAAACATTTTGTTGTCTGTCTCAAGTTAAAGATTCATGCTGCAATAAGCCATGACTGCAAAGAAAAGCTCAGTTGTCGCTTAAGAAGTGGGAGAACCTGTATTCAAGAGGGGGAGGCTGGTAAACTGCTGCACATGACAAATGGAATATACAAAAACCATTGATCCAGGGAAGGGGCTTCTCTATACTCGTCAAGATCAACTCAGCATTGAAAGGTACTCTGACGCCGACTGGGCTGGATGCACGGACACTAGAAGATCCACCACAGGATACTGCATCTTCCTTGGAGGTAATCTTGTGGTTTGGAGAAGTAAAAGGCAAGAGGTTTGTTCCAGGCCTAGTGCTGAAGCAGAATACAGGGCAGTTACAATGGGGGTTACTGAAATGTTATGGCTTAAGATTCTTTTGGCAGATATTGGTGTTAAGATGGATGAGAGGATGAAGATGTATTGTGACAACAAGTCAGCCATCAATTTGGCAAACAATCCTGTTATGCACGACAAAACTAAACATGTGGAGATCGATCGTCACTTCATAAGGGAACGCATAGATTCAAAGGAGTTGATTCTATCCTATATGAAGTCTGAAGATCAAGTTGCCGATGTGTTGACTAAATCTTTGTGTACATCTCAGTTTGAGAAAAATGTTGGCAAGCTTGGCATGTTTGACATGTATGCCAAGCTTGAGGGGGAGTGTTGAAATACGTTGTAATATGAACCGGGTCCATTTCTGGACCCGGTCCTTCTGGGGCGTGGGTACTGAGGGCGGCTCGGTACCCTAGACGCCATCTCCTCTCTCCCCTATATATTCTCACTTACGTGTTATTGTTGAAGTTAAGTGAATAAAATTTTCTCTCTCCTAGGGTTGCGGTGTGCCCCTAGGTCAGAGCTTCCCAGTGGTTTTTCACCTCTTTCTGAGGTTTTCCACGTATATTCTTGTGTTCGCTCTTTGCTCTCCCCTTGTGGTTTGCGTTTCTACAATTCCTTCTTGAGTCAGTCTTATCATAGGAACTTACCTCATGAGAAGATTCTGGTGGGCGGTTTGAAGAGGGACCTTGACGCCGAGTATAGACTAGTGGAGGATCAAGAAAACGATCACCTGACAGTGGTTGAGAGGACGGGATAGATTCAAGTGATACTGGGGGAATAGGAAGAGGAACAGACACAGGAAGCTCAGACACAGTGGTACTTGGATCGAAAAAATAAGGACGAGACTCAAAGAATGTAACATCCGCACTAACAATCTCTTTCTTGTTATGGGGATCAAAACATCGATAGCCTTTTTGATTGGTAGAATATTCAATGAACACACATTTGACAGCTTGGAAAGCAAGTTTGTTTTTGTTTGGGCCCAAGATATGTGCAAAGCAAGTTCATCCAAATACTTTGGGAGGTATATGAAATAATGGTCGATCTGGGTATAGTATTTGAATGGGGATGCGTTCTTGGATGGCAGACGAGGGCAATCTATTGGTGAGGTAGCAAGCGGTAAGAATGACATCACCGCAAAAGTAGGCAGGCATATGAGTATGCAGCATGAGGGTGCGGGCCACATTTAGAAGCTGTCGATGTTTGCGTTCAACAACATCATTTTGTTAGGATGTGTGGGAACATGTATATTATGGTCAAATCCCATGATTGACATAAAATTGAAGTAGAGCTGAAGATTTAAATTCAAGAGCATTATCAGTGCAAATATTTTTTACAGTAACACCAAACTGAGTTTTTATTTCATTGACAAATTTCTGAAGGATACAAATGACTTCAGACCTATCCCCTAACAAAAATACCTAACTGACTCTAGTAAAATCATCAACCAGAACAAGGTAATACCAGAAATGTGAACGAAAGGAAACTCTACTTGGATACCAAACATCAACATGAAGAAGATCAAACAGACTTTGACTCGATGGACTCTGACTCGAATGGAAACTACTACGTGTATGCTTGCCTAATTGGCATGTATCACATAAGAAAAACTTTGATGCATGAATATCTGGAAAGATGCAACGAAACCTGGACACAGATGGATGACCCAGTGTTTGAGATGCCACTGCAAAGGAGAAGACTTCAATGTGAAAGAGGATGCAACAACATCTACAAAGACATAAAGGAAATAGAGCCCTTCGCGTTCATGGCCGCCACCAATCATCTTCCCAGTTTGTAAGTCCTGAAAAGAACATAAACCAGGATAAAAAATGACTACACAGTAAATCTCTAGCAAATTGCTTAACATATAACAGAAAAACGAGGAGCATATAACACATGTGTAATGGTGCCAAAAGGTGTGAGGTAGATATCACCGCTGCCCAAGATAGGGGACAACTTGCCATCAGCCAACCTGACATGTTGTGGTGTAGTGAACCTGGTGAACGATAAAAACATTTGTGGCTGATTACAACAATGTCTAGATGCTCCTGAGTCAATCATCCATATCATACCTGGGTCACTGGTAGGGGCACTAACAGAGAAAGCCGAATCTATTGCAGTTGTGTTGGTCGAAGCAAGGGTAGACCTCTGAGCTAGAACCAGATCATATTCTTCCTTGCTTAAGTTGAGTGAATACGATGGAGAATAGGTAGGAGACTCAACCATAGAAGCTGTAGCCTGTGAGGAAGTTGCAGTAGTGAAGAAGACCCTTTTCCTGCACTCATTCTCCCTCCACCATGTTCTGGTGGACCAGCCGAACAGAGATGAGGATGCTTGTCCCAACGTCGGTCCTTTAGATGCCCCAATTTACCACAATAGGAGCACTGAAATCTGCCGCGTCCTGCACCACGTCCCCTAGTTCCTGTTAGATTTAGGGTGTCAAAGTATAACCCACGTCCAGATTGAGCAAAGGAAAGATAAGAGAGAGAGTAGGAAAAGAGAAATGAGGAAGGGAGGTGAGAGTTACATTCTCACACAACCCATTTATATAGTGATCCTTCCACACAATTTACAAGAGGAGTTACATAAGGGGTCTCTAGTTCCCAAGAGACATGACTTTTCATCTTTCAACATACATGAC
>JAANDH010001990.1:2459-19743 GCA_011799765.1 Nymphaea thermarum | reverse complement strand
AGTGAAAGCTACAACCACAGATTCACACTTCACAGGCTCACAGCTATAATATCGATCAAAGTCTCCCACGGTCCCCACCCATATGCACATAGCATGATAGCAATATAGCATACAAATCAAACGATTCAAACCCAAATAAGAATAAATGAAGAAAATCACCAAACGATTCATACGAATCATACCATACCGACTACCGAGAAATGTAAAAAACTAAAACAGTAAAAACAAAGAAACAAAGAAATCCACGGTCTCTCTCTCTCTCACACACACACATCGCCGGTCGTTGCTGCCGGCGATGGGTATTCTGCCTGTCTTCACCGTCGCCATAGTCACCGGCGGCGATGGCAGGGGTGGAGCCGATGAAAAATAAACCTGCAAACAAAAAAAATACCTGTCGTCGCCTCCTACGGTCCTACCGTTTGCCGTCGCCGTTGCTTTTGTCGCTCCGCCCTCCGTTCGCCACCTCTGCCGTCGCCTGTCAACGCTCTGTTCGCCGCTGCCGCAGCTGCCTTCGTCGCCGGGATGGTGAGAGGTAAGTCGGAGACAAGGCAAGGGTTTCGAGCGAAACCCTTGCGTTTTTGTTTTTCTTTTTAACGTTAAAACAGTTTTAAAAGTTAAAATGTAATATTCGTTAAAAAAAAGGACAAATTTGGACCCGGTCAAGATTGACCGTGTCCGAAAAACGTCGGGTACGCCTCCGGTACGTTGACCGTACCCGGTACGGTCAACGCCGTACCGGAGGCGTACCCAATGGCGTACCGGTACCGGTAGGGTACGCCTCCTTTGGAGGCGTACCCATGTGACATAGGTTTAAACACTCCTCCCTCTCTTTCTTCTTGTATTTAAAGACTCCAAGAGATGTGGGAGGGAGAGATTTTGCCCATTTTCATCAAAAATAACCGAGGATTCATCGACTTGGGGAGATATTATCATTGAATCATGAAAGATGATAACTATATGTTTTGAACTTATGAAATTGTGATGTAATCTAAGTCCTAAGACTCCAAGTCCTAAGATTCTATAAAATTTCAAGTTTAAAATTGTGATGGATGCTTATTATGTTATCTTGAATCTCTGATTTCTTATTTTTGAATGTGTTGTCGATGCACATGAATGTCCCTTATGTATGATGATCTTTTTGATATTTGAAACCATTTTTCTTGATTTCTGATCTTTGGTTTATTTTTTCAGATTTTTAATAATTATTCTCTATTTTTTCAATTAAAAAATTAATTTTACGATACGCTACGCTACGTTACGATACAGCGTATAGGTCGGCCTGACCGATACGCTACGCCTTTTATAACATTGGCGGCGACAACTCTTCCCATCACGACAGGTGAACCAGGTGAAGCACGGCGGGCTTCGCCGTTTCCATCGCCGGCCGGTGGTGGAGATAGAAACGTCGCAAGCAGCTCCGTGCGACAAAAAGGGGAAAACTTGGTGGCACCTCCGTCCGACCGGTCGCCGCCCGTTGCTCTGCCATCCGCCGAAGTTTGGGACCTGAGGGGGTGTCGCCTGCCACCGCCGTCCACCCACCATCATCACGGGTGGGAGGCGGTGGGTGCCCCGCCCACTGGTTTGCCCCTTCCGTGTCTCTATTTGGGGCGGAAAGGGGGGAACTCCAGCGGCGCCTCGAGTGGTTGGGACCGGTTCAAGCGAAACTGGGTTTTGGACCCGGTTCGAACTTGTATCACCCGGTTTGCTGGTTCAAGGGTTTGAATCATGACCAAATCCCACTTCTTCCACTTTCTTTAACTGGATCCGGTGTGGGGTCGCTCTAGAACCAAGTCCAAGCTCAAGTTCCTTGTCCAAAGCCTCCCCTAAAACCACCACCTTGACCTCGGGCAATGAGCGGACCACCACTTTAGCTTACGCAGACGAGAGGTGGGACTTTTTTGTTCAACAGATCCAAACCTTATTCAAACCCTCTAAAGCAATGTTATCAGTATCGTACAATACAGACGTGTATCGTACGATACGTATCGTATAGGTCAAGAAAACCTATACGATATGTGTTTGAAATACGATACGCGTCCGTATCGTACGCGTATCGTCCGTATCGTGCGATACAGGGCCCGTGTCGTGCGATACGGGCGATACACCCCCGTATCGTACGATACGGGAAAAAACACATATTTCTTTATTTTTTAAAAGTTTAAACACTCCTCCCCCTCTCTCTTCTTGTATTTAAAGACTCCAATAGACGTAGGAAGGAGAGATTTTGCTCATTTTCATCAAAATAACCAAGGATTCATCAATTTGGGAGATATTATCGTTGAATCATGAAAGATGATAACTATATGTTTTGAACTTATAAAATTGTGATGTAATCTAAGTCCTAAAACTCCAAGTCCTAAGACTCTAAGTCCTAAGATTCTATAAAATTTTTTCAAGTTTAAAATCGTGATGGATGCTTATATGTTATTCTGAAGATTTGATTTCTTATTTTTGAATGTGTCGTTGATACGCATGAACGTTCCCTATGTATGATGATCTTTTTTATATTTGAATACATTTTTCTTAATTTATGATTTTTTGTTCATTTTTTCAGATTTTTAATGATTTTTCTCTATTTTTTATTATTTTAAAATATTTTTTAAAATTAAAAAATTAATTTTACGATACGCTACGTTTGCGATACGGCGTATAGGTCGGCCCGACCGATACGCGATACGCTATGCCTTTTATAACATTGCTCTAAAGTGAGGAATCATTTTGGCAGAATGAAAGATTTAAACTCGTCGAGGACGACTCTTCTCCAACTAAAGGAGTCTGATGCAAGATGAAAGCATAACCAAATCTTGTAATTGGATCTAGTTAGATTTTCAGTACTTGTAAATGGATCTAGATCAACAATCCACCCCTTTCTCTATAAAAGGGGGCATTTGGGTCATTTTGTAAGACAGTGAGAAGTTGAAAAGAAATGCAAGCTCTCTTTTTTTTTTAGTTGTCTCTGTTCTTCTTGTCCTTTTACTCATTTGCTTGAGTTTTAGGTAGTTTAAGCTTAGTTTAGTTTAGTTGTGAGTGCACATGAATTAAGATTAGTTGATCTTAGTTCTTATTGCATTAACAAGTCTGTCCAGTGCTTCCAGGCTTAGATCATGTTACTACCTCAGGTGTCAAACTAAAGACTAGTCAATGCAACTAGTTCCCTAGTTGGGCTTGGTGCAGTCAGCCAACTAGTCTCGGCCTCCAAAGGCAAGGCCTATTTGAGAGACGAGTCAGCAGACATTGCAGACTAGTTAAGAACTAATCGTTGACATGGCACACACACACATACTATATATATCTTCACATGAAACTCTGAGTTTGAAATTTAATACATGTGCCTACTTACTAATTTTATTTTAGTCAACCGACTTGAACACCCTGCTCAAACCACCTAGTACTGACTAGCCCCATAATACTTTCAGGGCCTTGACAGACCTGAGTTTGACTTCCGATTTTGACAAGGAAAATCCAGTAGCTTGGATATTATTCTGATACATACACATTCAAACATCAAAAGGCAGCATCCACATATGTCCAAGCCGCATCTTTAATCCAATGTGCGTTAGCTAAGCAGCTGTCACATTCTTCAATCTGATACTCCTCATGGTATCATGTGCAAATAGCTAGTTTAGAAAATGGTATGATATACCAAGAAAAAAATGCTGAAATCATTGTGAGTTTGTGTTAGCCCATGTCTATGAATTTTAACAGCAAATCTCTAGTTGTTAGAATAAGCAGTAAGCAGGAGGATACGTGCACCATTCCCTGCATGTCAGCACCCAAAGCAATAATATCCCAAGAACCATTCCCTCAAAAGTTCCTATCACAACTATATACAAATGGATTTAATTGTGGCAAACAATTGTGCATCAGGAATTGACTCTTATGCAGGCATAAGTACAGAAAACTTATCATAAAATACATATATTTTTATGCCCGTACCAAATTTTCATAAAAGTTTCACATATCCTATTCCATGAAATAGACATTTGATTTTGTGACCACATCATATAGCACATGACAAGTCCAAGTAGAACTGGCCACATCACCATGAGCAACGAGTTACTTCCCATACATACACAAAACTGAGCAACAATTTCCATTCGTAACTCATGCTAAGTAAGAGAAGACTAACTAACCTCCACAGACTTCTCAACAAGGGTGTCAATCATGGTATCCATTACAGCAGGAGCCAAATCCCCCAATTGTTTTCCAGCTTGTGCAATGCATTTCTTTACTTGTGCAAGCACTTCAGCAGGACAGGATGCAAGAAGCTGAAGCACTTTCTCCAAAAATTCACCAGTAATTTCAGAGACTAGAACACCAATGTCATGCAACACCTGGAAGTTCAAAACAGAAAAATTCCACTTATTAAAATTCATCCTGTCTTTAGCTAAAGGAACTTCCTGCATAAAATTTGATAACACAACACATATAAGCAGACACCCCTCTCTTTCGCTCTCTCCCGCTTATCCCCCAAATGCACATAGACAAACACACACACAAACAAAGAATGCAAGATTATTATAACTATTGTCTCTACAGTAAGGAATGCCTTCAACACTGAACTGGACAGAATTTAGATCCGTTTAGTCAAATAAGTAAGCCAAACTGGTAAATGCAAACCCAAGCAATCGATCCTATGTAGTGGCTATTGTACATCTAGATTAACCAAAAACAAAAGCCTGACAGCAGGTATTTCGTGGAGGTAGTAATAGCAATTTGCTTAAAACTCAGTAAGTGAACATCTCACTAGAAGAAACTTAGCAAGCAATACTCAAGGAAAAGTTATTTGAGAACCTGACTTACATAAATAAAATCATCTGGGCTGGCAGCAAGACCCCATTCAAAACCAGCACCTGAGCTCGAAGTACCCTTCTGACGTACAGCAAGTCCAGATGACAACCAAGTGGTATATCTATGAAAAAACATTTAATTAGAACAGGCATCTCAGACCATTTTAAAACAGCAGCATCATTATAAAAACTGATATAAGAAGAAACCTTGATACAAGCTGCAGTGACAATCTAAGAAACTTATCAGAGCAAGAGATCACAAGAACATCCTCTTTCCAGCAGGTTCTCAAGCTTTCCATAAGCACACGGCTCTGGTTAAGTGTCAAGCCTTCATTACTATTCTCATTAGGATGCAAAACAAGAACCGGAGTGATGGTAGCTGCCATCAAAGCAGAATCCAAAACTGAAGCAATTTCCTGAAATCTAATATATCCACAAAAAATATTTAATACGAAAAATCCAACGGTTAGCAATCTCATTAACTAATGGAAAATTGTAAACACATTTTGTACCTCAAGGAGAAATACACCCCAATGTTCCAAAGTTTAATGAACTCTAAATAGACAGCCTGGGAACGGAAACCAATAACAGCAGATCTGGAAGGGCAGTAACCTAGCATAGCAGTTGAAACATATCATTAATAAATAAAGTCATGAAACAAGCTTAGGACAATCAGCTGAAATAATGACCAATAACAAAACCCTTCTCTTCTCAAAATGCTTCAATACAAATTCAGCAAGTAACTTACCTTCAAGATATGCCAAGAAGTCTAGGCTTGATTTATAATTTTTCAAAAATTCTGTAGGCTTCCCAGGAGACAGCACCCCTGGTTTACCCTTTTGAATAGCGAGCAGAACCTCCTTCAATATAGAGTTCGCCAAAAAGTCAAACACATGAAGGCCGGAATTAGCTGAATTACAGCACAAGAAACCAATAAGACAAAGTTAAACTACTCAAATAATTTAAAATGAACAATGAAGCAAATTGCAAACATACTTGTGGCAGCTATGTCCAGTAAAAATTTGCAGTCTTTTATAATAAGCTCCTTTATTTTTTTGTAATCTTCCTCTAACTCATCTGAGGAAGTTCCATCAACCAATGAAGGGCTCTGAGGGATAACTTCTTGAATCAATGGAGATACAACAGTTGAACGAAAAGCTTCTTCAGGTTTTTCAGTATTATCAATAGCAGCATATGCCCGTAGACAGTTATAAATTGCATTTGCATCCCGATGTTCAAGTGCAGCTATGAAGCAATGACCCAAGCTATTCTCTAGCAAAGACCTAGCACTTTGAATTCGTGACTCCATGTTCTGAATGAAGGGAAGATTCTGTACTGCCACAATAATTGAACAAATATAAGGAAATACAGCAGAAGCACCACAGCATTAGCTATCACTTAATGAATAAAAAGTTGAGTACAGAAACCAAGGGGGCATGAAGCTACAGAAGGCTACTCATAGATAGAGAACTGCTACAGTTGAAATGACCAGAGTCAAAACACATATTATTCCATTATCGAGTCAGGGAAAGGGAAGCAAGAAATATGCAACACCAAGCAGAATATCATTTAAAGAATTTATGACCATCAGAACCTTATAGCAGCAAAACTATCGACAAGATTTATCATGGCTAGAACTTTATAGTAGCAAATATCTTGAGCTGATCCTCTTTCACCAGAAAGCATTGAACTACATGTGATATGGCATGATGGCAATGCCAAAAGCATAACACAGAAAGCTCAGAAATCCAAAAGTCAAACCCCCAATAAGAATTCTAGTTGGAAATTGGGATTTAAGAGAACCTTGTATGTAAGTTCAAGATATCTGATGAGATTCTTCAAACATCCAAAGAGAGGAGACTTAATGAGTCAAAGGCATGTGAGAAAAGTGAGATAGAAAGACACAGGAATTGTTAAGGATACGGACTGGGGAAACAAACTGGATTAAATCAAGTTCATAAAAATGGAATTTTCTTTTTTATTTTTTCTCTACCTACTGATAGAAAAGTAGCCTCCTTCGCTGTCTAAACAACAATCATGATAGGAGATAATTTATGAACATATACACACAGAAGCATGTGCATAACTAGGTATATACGTATATAGAAACTTGATTAACGACCACAGTTAGGCACATCACTGCTATGCATTTCCCAACAACTGCACTTCCTATGAAGCAAAAACAGATTTGGACATAATTGGAAAAGGAGGTTTGTAAGATGAAGCCACCTGGATTCCATAAAGCTGGCAATCAGCATATTCGGATGTTAAGCATCTAGTGTCTAGAATGACAACATTAAGAAATCATCCTTAACATGAAGTAACTGCAAATATAAACAACGAAAAGTAACAAAGAAAAACAATTTTAATCATCCAACAACTATAACAAAGAAAAACAATGTTAATTATCCAACAATTAAACTAAGAAAGTTCAAGAAGTATGGCTAATCTGTAAAGCTAGACACGTAACAGGGAAGCGTATTGAAGAAAAAGTGCCCGGAGTTTGGCTACTTTAGAAAACTGTTCCATTTATAATCTGAAACAAGTAAACAAGGAATTACAAATGAAGATGTCGACACTTGGCTGTGCATCCTCGTGGAAAGAAACAGAAACAAACAGGGAGAATCAGAGAATATCGAAGACAACCAAAATAATGGATGTGAATGAGACCTGAGCATGAGCAACATAGAAATTAAGCCGATTCATCTCACTGGCGATTCTCTCCAACAGAATGCTCTGGGTCTCTCTTAGGTTCGCTCCGTTCTCAGCAGGTTGGGAACCATTAAGAGTTAAACTGGTAAGAGAAGTCTTGCTTATAGGAGCCGCATCTGCATTTGACCAATCGGCAGGCACGCTAGGCAACTCCAGTATGAGTTTCTCAACCTGGAGGAGGAAAAGAAGACAGTGTGAACTAAAGGCACCAATCACTCTTCGGCCCATAACTGGACGCCGTTCAGTTACTTAATGGTCAAAATGATACGAAATTAAGAAGCAATACAAAAGCTTCCTCTAGACTAAGAACGAACAAAAGGAGTGGGTGTATGTATAATCCACAGGAAAGATATATCAATCTTCTGCTTCCAAGATAACCCAGAAACCATCACCATACTCCAACTTCAAGTATACAAGCAGGGATCTGAACAAAAGTAACATGCATCAGCATTTTGCCTGAATAAGAGAGTTTTAAAGAAACAGAACCTTGGACACCACATGAGAAGTATCAAGGAGAAGTTCCAGAATCTCGCGAGCGGCCGACGCCTCTGCCCTCTGCCGCAAGCCATCGTGCAGTGCCGACAGCGAAACTTCCACGCTCGCCCTAAACTGCGATATCTTTCCCCGAAGCTCCGTCAATGGC
Organism: Nymphaea thermarum; assembly: GCA_011799765.1. NCBI lineage: Eukaryota > Viridiplantae > Streptophyta > Magnoliopsida > Nymphaeales > Nymphaeaceae > Nymphaea > Nymphaea thermarum. The sequence continues at coordinate 11,598 of JAANDH010001990.1, read as the reverse complement.
GCCCGCATCCGCAGGATCGCACCATTGACGTCGACGAGCTTCGTGCTGAGGTTCACGAAATCGCCATAGTCGCGGTTGATGAGCTCGATGAGCTCGTTCTTGAGGATCGAAAGGTGAGAACGGAGCTCGTTCCGGAGGCTGTCGAGGGGGACGAACCGGCGGAGATCGGAGACGTACGCTTCGGGATCGAAATCCGTCTGGAGGAAGGCGTCCTTCTTGAACCAGAGAGGTCGGGAATCGACTGGATCTCCGAAGAGATCTGCGGCCGATCTGGGTCCGGACGGCGACGGGGAGGCGAGATCTGTCATTTCTCTGCCCCTCCTCCTCTCTGTCGTCGCGTTACTGCGGTAGAGAAGAGAGACCGGCGATGGCGGTTGAAAGAAGAACGTGCTATCCTTTTTTATACTTAATGGGAAACAATAAGCATAACAGTAGTTCAGTTGGGTTGTGTTTTCAAAACAAGCCCCAGACAGAAATTTTATTTATTAATTTTTATTACAATTTAGATAGTTTTTAATAAATATATATTAAATTTTTTTATTAAAAATGAACCAAGCGAGAATTGAGCCCAAGTGCAGGCCAAGTTGGCTGGGCCTAGACTCAAACTGTCAAAATGAATCTCGGGCCTTCAAAACTGAGTCTGCCCCGACCTTGGAGGAAGTTCACCCCTATTTGTGGCGCACATTTTATTGCTGTTGCCGATAACAGTGTACAGCAATTGCAAGGTTTTTTTCAATAAACAAAATTAATATGGAGGTACTCACTACAGAATTTACTACTGCTTTTTTCAGTTTAATTTCTTTATTAAGGAGAAAAAAACTTGTAGTTAGTACTTGGGTTGAAATTTTTGTAAGCTCTTCCAAGGGCATATATGTCATAGAGTCGAGCATTCATGTATAGAAGTTGTATTTTTCATTTTTATTATTTCCCTTATGTTTTTTATTATAAATTTATAAACGCAATTTTCTGAATCGCAAAAGTCTAGCATGTAATAAAGTTTTCCATCTTCATCTCATTAGTTGTCTTTTTAGGTTTTTATTTTTTATTTATTCTCAACGAAGAAGCAGGCAATGTAAACGCCAAAGCTATTTTCTATGTGCCTTCGGTCGTAACGTGCGTCGATGTGGGACCCACGACACTCGATCGAAGCGCCAACGTGGCAAACCCTCGTGGCTAGTCCTTAGTTTAGTTAATTTATAAACTATTAGTTAATTTTTTATTCTCTTTAGTCAGTTTTAGTTATTCTAGTTAGTCTAAACGATGCATTAATTAGTAATTGAACTAAATTATAGTTAATTAGATTATTCTCATGCAAATTCTGTTCAGATCAAGTAGTTCATGTAGCATATAGGACAATTTCCTCCTAAGTAGGTATTGGTTAGGACAATTGGGAATTAATATAGGTTAAGATATGACATGTAAGTTAACCTTTACATTTATCTACTTACGGCAACTATTTTACCTAGGGTAATTTTAGTTTACGCAAGTTAACCTTGACATTACTTAGGACTTAGGAGTAAACCCCTAGGATGCCATGTCCCATTAGAAAATCTTTTATTTTCTGCCATTGTCCAATAGTGACTAACATGATTAAGACTTAGTATATCAACTTTATAAGTCGCTTAATAGTATGACTGATGGTTTATTAAGGATAGTTTAAAGTAGTTGTATTTGCTAGTAGTTGTCCATACTTAATCCACCACTCTGAAGAAGTTGTCCATACTTAATCCACCACTCTGAAGAGAGTGGAAGTCCCCTTCATTCCCCTCTACAAGGTCCAGAGTTATGTTGGTACCACTAATTTTTTATATAAATATCTATTGAAAGTTTACATTGCGCTAAATGCTCTTTATGCTTATTTTGCTTTCCGTGTATCTTATGATGTCAACATGGATGTATGCATTTCTGTCAAATCACATAGACAATTCTTTATCATTTTTTATCTAGGTATCAGCTTTCAATTCAAATCCTTTGAACAGCCCTACCAGGGGCGGAACCAGAATTTTGTCAAGGGACGGGTCAAATAGTCCAACCTCAAATTTGGGTAGGGTCAAACTGAACCTAAATAAGAAAAAATACATTGCACAACTAAATTTTTTTTTATTTTTTTAATGTAAATTTTTTTTTCCCAGCTAGTTTGGGGTGGACCACGGCCTAGGCGGCCCCCCCTCCCTCCGCCCCTGTTCGCGGTGATCGTATCATTATTAGTGTATACAACTAGAATGGTGATTTGTCTATTGCTTCTCTAAATGTACAGATCATGGTCCGAAGCTAGTTGAGGTAATACAAAGTCATGGGCACGCAATTTCTCATGAGTGTGTGAGGGAACACAATTTCATAACATATGAGTTATGGAATATTTTATATATTTCAAGATAACATATCTATGGTTATGTTGACCATATAAATATCGGATAAACAAACATTAGTTAGCACAAGAAGATAATTTAGTATGTCATGGACATAAGATAAATACTCAAGAGCTCTTAAATCCATACTTTGGTAGATGCCTAAAAAGAGTTTCATAAAGGACTTTTGACACTCAAAATACACGTGCAAATGTAAGTAATGTAATGTGCAACTGTAATAATATACAGAAAGTTTTGTCATAAAATCGTAAAGCTTGGGCAACTTCAAGAAGATGCCTATGCTTCCATAAGTGAGGAATAAATGCGAACAATAAACCCCAAAATAAAATTCAAAATGATAAAACATAAGATGTTAAGGAAAGACAACATTGAACATCTCAAGTCTAGAAAATGCAGTTAAAGAAGAAAAAAATTATTTCACATTTGGTTGCTGAAGATTCCCAGTAATATTCTTCTTATAGTGGAAAACAAAATTAAACTTAGGGCAATTTCCTTCAAAAAATATGGTGACGTTAAATTAGGCACAGGAATATGTATGGCCCGGGTCGGCCCGTCGGGCCCGAAGCCCGGACCCGGCCTGTTTGATAATAAAAAAATATTTTTTAATTATAAAATATTTAAAATTTATTTTAAATAATAAAATACATATTATTAAATTTAAAAATAATAAAAAAAAATTTTACCGGGTACCCGACTTTACCCGGCCCGTGGCCCGGCCACGCCTAGTGAGGCCAGGCCTCAGGCAGAGCCAGGTGAAGCTCGGATCGGTTGGCGTTGTGGCTAGCCAGTGGGACATTGATGCTCATATAAAAGTGTCTATGTCATTATGTTGAAAACTGATAAAACCTATTACGAGAAAGATTGACAGTGAGTTATACGTATCATGCCCAACCGTATGGATCAGTCAGTCTCTTGAGAGGCAGGGGCCATGGCTTCCCTCCCGTTTTTTAAAAATGAAAAATTTATATGTAAATTTTAAAAATTTTGAGTTTAACCTAAAAAAATTATATTTTGGTCTTTTTAAAATTTTGAACCATGTTGGGCTCAATATCCTAGCTCCACCCACACTTTTAGAGAAGAAAAAGGGGATAAAAAGAGGGCAAAAAAAAAAAAAACCTTGGTTGTTTTCATGGCAAATGTACACATGCTACATCATCTCACTCAACTTGTTGCAAACAAATTTACTTTGAAAAGAAAGGGGAGAAAGAAGAAAAGAAATTGATTCCTCTTCTTTATTTATAATCTCTGCAGCCAGATCCATATTGAGATATATCATCCAATATGGCGAGGACTGAAGTGGGTAGATATCGCTTTTCTCATAATTAACATACCATCACTTCTTAGTGGGCCTAATTAACTTGGTGGGGGTTCTGCGTCACTGGATACAAGGAATGGGAAAGAGTCTGACATTTTTCACAATTAGCAGACTCCATAGATCAAATTGTATAAGATCATCGTAAGTATCGGTTAGCGAAACCGATACACCTTGATGCCAAATGCTTATAGGACTGCTGACTTTTTGCAGCTTCGATTGCTTACTCTCTTAAGAAAGATAACAAAAACACTACTCTCTCTCTATATATATATGATCTATAAATGTAACCCCGTATGACCTATCTTTCATCTCATTTCAGTGCTCATTTTGAGATTCGCAGCTTCAGCCAGTTCGCATCTTCTTTTCCTGCAATATCGTTAGTGAAAAGAAGGCAGAAGCAGAAGAGCTAAGTCTAGAAGAGAGAGAGAAAGATATCTCATATATATTATGAAGGAGGGATCAAATAATAATGAAAATTATTACAATAGGAGGAGGATAAGGGTGGAAGGGACGATGCATGGAGGTGGTGCAGGTGGCGTTAGCAGGGATGACCGTCTTCTACAAGATCTCCGTAGACCGAGGGATGAGCCTTGAGTCCTCATCACGTACCCCTACATTTTTTGGGCCACCCTCCTCTGCTCTCTTGCCTTTTTCTTTTTACACGGAAAAAAAAATGAGAACTTGTACCAATTGAAAGAAAATTGGATATATTCGATCTCTTAAGCAGCAGGATGTGTTCAACAATTCATGTGATGGCAATGACTGAATGTTCTCCTTTCTTAGCATGTAGCAGACGTTCTTCTATTCAGCAGAATATTTGTATTTTGTATTTTCTCCACTCGCTTATGTTTAAATGTATATAAGAAGTCCAAAAGAAACTTTTGAATTCCCGCAAACTAAATTCCTTCAGTCAGACCCTCCACCGACTCCGCACTGTGGGGTTAGCAGCCACAGTTTGAAATTTATAGCGCCATATTTTATGCAGGCAAAAGAAGTTCATTTCTATGACATATTTTGTGCAGACAAAAGTAGTTCATTTCTATCTTTTTGATTTATATACCATGTGTGGATAGCTTCTGGTGCGTTTTGGAAGATGTGAACAAACTGAGATCACAAAACTAAAGAACGAATCTAATGATTTTTATAAACTAAGTTTGACAAGTGAGCTCTAAGGCAAGACATAACTGAGACTAATTTCATCTTGGACAGTTTCTCAAAGTTTGATGATGCCTGCAGAGTGAAGGAGCATTGACCAGCCATGGAAGCTCCAAAAAAATTAAAGTTTATGTAATTACAGACAATTTGTGCACTACACTGTTCCAATATGGAGACTAACAAGCATGGTAGTGCCAAAGATCAAGGTTCGGAGAAGACATTCGTCTTCCAGTCCAACAAGAATTCGTCTTGCAAGATATTCTAGATAAAAAATGAGCAGGCATGTACTTATGATTAAATTCAAGCTATTTTCAGAGAAAATGTTGATTTTTATACTGCTGAAAATTTTGATATATTCTAGAAGCTATTAATAAGAAGATGATTGAAAGTGAACATTTAAATCCTAAATACAAACATACCACATGTTTAATATATATCAATATAACACACGTTTCATATATATCAAATTATTCTTAAGAGTTAATTAGATCAGTTCTATAAGCTAGTCAAAAACATTACATTAAAGTAACACATACCTCTCCAAAAAAAAGGCAAGAGGGCAGAGGAGGGTGGCCCCGAAAATGTAGCGGTAAGCGATGAGGACTCGGTGGCTCATCCCTTAGTATACAAAGATCTTGTAGAGGATGGGCATCCCTGCTCATGCCACCTGCGCCACCACCATGCACAGCATCACCTTCATCCATTCCACCCTTCTCCTCCTCCTACTGTAATAAATTTTCATTATTATTTGATCCCTCCTCCATAATATATATTTGACAACTCTCTCTCTCTCTCTCTCTCTCTCTCCCCTTGAAATAGCCCTTTGCTTCTGCCTTCTTTTCACCAAGGACATTGCAGAGAAAAGAAGATGGGAACACGCTGAAGCTGCCAATCTCAAAATCAGCAGTGAAATGAGATGAAAAATAGGTCATACGGGTTCACATTTATAGATCATAGAGAGAGAGAGTGTGAGAGAGAGAGAGAGTAGGTGAGGCATGCCTGGTATGCCTTCTTTCCTCCTTTCTCTCATTTAAGTCTCTACTTAGGCCTCATAATTTGTCTCATTAAATGGAAGTTTTCTTTCATACAGATATTTTGTTGGCGAAGAGGCCTTTTTCCTTGTCAACATGGGATCACTCTTGTTTTGCAAAACTTTTCTTACTATTCCTAAGTGCATGGAAAAACTGGCTGTGAGAGCTGCATGCTCCTGACTCAATTAGCTACAACTGAACACTGTCTATCTGATCTTCTTTTATGCCGTGCTCTAGCACTTGATCCGCACCAATGCACTTGCTGGGTTGGAGCCCAAATTAGTTGCTTCTCCAGCAGACTTGTGTGCCTGAAGCTGGACAAGTTCCTTCTCCTCTTTTCCTTTGCCCCAATCCAGCATCAAGCACATTGCTGTATATCGTTTCAAATTTCCATTCTGCATCTTGGTAACTTTATGTTATTGGAACCATATATTATATATAACTGAAACCAAATACTATAATATATAACCATACATTATAAAGATCACCATCCCATGCAGCATGCTGATCGAAGAAATCAAACTCTCATACTGATCGAAGAAATCAAACTCTCGTACTGCAGTGAGGGGCGGAGCCACCAGAAATTTTTCATGAGGCCGAATTGAAGTTTTTAAATTTTGGCAGACTTAAATATGATTTTTTTAATATTTATATAAGACAAGTAAAATATTCTAAACTTTACACATAAATTTAAAAAAAAAAATCAGTTGGGGCCTAGGCACATGTGGCCTCCCTGGCTCCGCCCCTTGTTTATACTAAAGTTGGAATTTATAGGGAAGCCCGTAGGAATGGAGATAATTTAAGAGGGCATTTGACAACATTTTTTTAAAATGATCCTTTCTCTCACTACTTGCCCACTGATCTCCCCATCTTAAGCAACACCAAACTGGTCAACACTCACTAATCTAAAGATGATTCACTCCAAAAACTGATTACAAGGTCATCTCCCTCATGTTTGGATCTCGGCGTTGGTTCAAAAACTGATTTGGGCGTGAGTTGGGGTGTCGGTTGGAAATAGGTATAGAGGAAATAATTTCTGCATATAAGATCTGGTTGAATAGTGATGGTGCATCTCAAGACAGAACAAGGAAAATTTAAAAACAGTTGGCGCATTGGTGGAGATAAATGTTCAACTAAAGATCATTAAGACCCAGTTGTTAATTACCGAGTGACCGGCCAGCAGGTTGGACTGAGTCAAGCCTCCTTCTTACTTCAGCACCAACGCGTAACTGCCCACAGAGGCCAAATTGTGGCGTCACACTTAAAATGTACAAAAGACAATTTTTGTAGAGCACCATTAAACACCTGCTCTAGTGCACATTGCATGGGTGCCCTTGGCAGTACAATGTTCAGTACCACCATGTTGGAGCTGGAGTGTTTACCTTCTTAATGAGCTTGCACATGCTTAATTAACTTGGTGTTGGGCCTCTTTATGTTTGACAGAAAAAGGCCAACATGGTATTATTTAGGGAAATAAAAGGTGTGGAGCTGGTGAGCTTGTAACTTCTATTTCCTAAATGATCATGTTCAGTACCACCATGTTGGAGCTGGAGTGTTTACGAGCTAGCTAGCTTAAAAAAAACCGAGCACTATTTAATTGGATTCCCAAAGGTTCGACATATGGTATCTCTAATTTGAAAAGGCACAAGCTTCAAGGAGAGTCCCTCTAATTTCAGGACAGATCAGTGAATCAACGGGGCGTTCAGCAATTAAAAGATAGATAGATAGACGTCACTTCAACCAAGAGTAAAATGAAACCATCTCGAACTAATTGATACCAACCACCATTAATTCACGACCAACCAGCCCAAAATCACTAATGACCTCCATAGTAAGAGGGGCCTTTCAGCCAGGCAATAGCCAAAATCAGAACTGCGCCAACCATTTCCAGGCAAAACCATTTCCAGGCAATCAAAGACAGAACTGCGCCAACCATTTCCAGGCAATCAAAGACAGCCTTGCAAAGCTTACCTTAGCTTAACTTTAGTCCGGGTTGCCAAATTCTATAGGATGCTAAGCAAATCAGTCGGCCTCTGTATGGCACTCCCATGCAGAAACAGTCCTGGCAGAGGGATTTTTGTGACGATGACTTTGTAGAACTCCTATGGTTCAAAAGGGAGGCAAATCTCTAAAAGGAAACTTTTCACTGTGAGATAAACAATCAAATGATTATAAAAAATGAAGCCCACAAAGAAGCATATCAAAAGCACAAAAAAAAGCACGTAGGCCTGGTTACATGGGATATGGCATGGCAAGCACAAAAACTTGACATCACAAAACATGCCAATCAAGCTTTTGTTGTCTTAGGCCTTCTTCAAAACAAGTTGGATGAAAATAAACAGCTAATGATGCATGCTATTAAAACAAACTGAGACGTCATTCTATGCTGACAGACTCCTTCTTACGGAGTAATGCCAATACATGCAGGGTGGACCTGCTGGACCTGCTCCAAAGCAGCATGTCAGGATACAATAGCTCCAGACAAGATGCGTACGGTCCTCTTGCTACCACTTTCAAGTTTCAGGAACCTCCTCACCCACACACTTTAGTGCACACTATGCTGAACTTTTTGAAGTGCAAAGCTGCATTCAACCATGTGTCTATGTAATGGTCATTTGAATTTATCAAATTTTGACGCGCCTTGCAGTAAAACCACATACTTTAAGCCTGCAAATTTGAAATACCAATTTCAACCACAACTACAAAATAATCATTGATTGAAGTGTACTTGAAATCTAAACCAAATAGAAGAAAATTACGGCATGATATGGTACACGGAGAATATCAGTCATGAGAGTTCCACGTTCAGGACCAAGGTTCACTTTCTCTGATTGCCCATCTGTTCCCATAGGCATACACTCCATATGCCAATCATCTACAGCAGGTGCAACATTCGGCGTTTCAGGTGAGTTGGATCGGGTCCAGACCCGGACCCGAACCCGTGGCGTGAAAGAGCCCGACGCGAGGGCTCTTCTCCCTCGTCTTTCCCTCTTTTCTCCCGTATACCGCCTGGGTGCTTTCGGGCCAGTGCAGGGAGGAAGGCGGAGGTGGTGCAGGCAGCGGCGGCGACGGAGGGGGTTCCGGCGGCGAGCGGCGGCGACGGCGTTCACGGCGGCGGCGCTTGGGTAAATCTCTCTCTCTCTCTCTCGTGCTCTGTTTCCCCTTTTCTGCCGCTCTCATGTTCCTCTGCCCTCTCTCTACTGAGCGCTCTCTCTTCCTCTCCCTCGCCCCTCTCTTTCCCCCTTTCCGATAGCCCTCTCCCACACGAC
>JAANDH010001989.1:0-21236 GCA_011799765.1 Nymphaea thermarum | reverse complement strand
GAGAGAGGCAGCCGTGCGATAGGAGAACAAAAGAACTTAACATTACGATGGCCCTAATCTTTCTTATAAGAGAGATTAGGGTAAAACAAGAGATTTACAAAGTAACATAAGCAAAAACATAAAAATATTAAAGAGAGCTATAACTCTTTAATATTACACCGAACCCCCTAAAACATAAACTTTTCTTTATTTCAACAATTTCTAGGGAACAGCAACCCGATTCAGAGAATATTCATGTTCAGCTGCTGCAATTTGTTGTGGGTTTGAAGATTGGATAATTCAGGATAGGGCTAGTAAACATTGTGTGCAATAGTTATAAGTGTAACTGATCAGGTTGTACTCTAGCTTATGCCTGGGATGATTCAGAGATAAGAAACTTTGCTTACTACAAATTGAACAAGGATGTCACTGTCCATGCTCATGAGGTCCTCATGTGTATATAGATCTGGAGTCGAATTATAGGTTCAAAATTGAAACTCCCGGACGCTGGTTCTGGTTCTTGAAATGAATATTGTGGCCATATGTTTATGCATCTAATCCCTAATTGTGATTAAAATAGTTGAGCAGTAGTGAACTACTGAAGTATTGGATCTAAACAAGGTGCCTGAGTATGTCTTCAACTTTGCACTATAGGCTATCTTGTCCAGAGTCTAAACTGCCTTCACACAAGACACCCATGCACTGTTTTGCCCACCACCCCCAGCTTGTGTGACCGGTGAAGTCTCGGCACTAGACACCTCAGCATGCTGAAAGGTGGTCAATAGAATTTGCGATTTAGCATGCTTTTCTTGCCTGTGGAAACACCATGTTAAACCCACAGACATGGCTTTATCCAAAATTGAGATTCACTGTGTCAGATATAACGGCAATTAAAAGTTTTGCATGCTTATGGAAGTGCCATGTTTGCTTCAGATCATGAATAGCTGACAAGCTAGAAACGTAGGTCAGTTGATAAATGAGGTAAAGGAAAAATTGACATACATTTTTAATACAACCATAGAAAATTCTATCCACTGATCTCCTGTTTATTATTCAGAAGCCTGTCTAGCTTTGGAAACAATTTTCAACTTGTATGTGTGAATCCATATACCATGCAGCTAGCATTCATTTAAAGTGAGGGTGAAACTTTGATGCAGAATTTCTTCTAATGATCAAGCATTTTCATGGAGACAACAAAACATCTTCAACATTATGTTTAAAGTTGTACCCCTCATCAGCTTTTGTAGGTTTTTACTCCAATGTGGTGTTAATTTTTAAACTGCTAACCAGTTGCAATTGATTTTCGAGCGATTTTCAAGCTTCCAGGAAAGCAGAATTATTTTACAATGGTTTGACCATTTTTGCTTGTCATTTTTTGGCAATGGTTGACTTTTGCTGCTGGTGATTTGTTTTGTCCCTTGCAATGGGTACGGAGATACGGGTATGGACACAACAACTTTAAAAAATGTGGGTACGGGAGTACGACAGGGTATATGTATGTATATATGCAAAATAACACACAAAAAAATCAAAATAGAAGCAACATTTTAGTAAACAAGTGATATAAATAAAAACATTATATGTTAATGAACAATTACTCTAAGAATAAAGGTGGAAAAAATTAAATCAAGGTATAAGCAAAATCTAAAGGTACCCAAGTGTGTCTAAGGACTCATTTTGGGCACGGGTACTGCGACACAGATACGTGGACCTTAATGTAACACCCCATAAGTTTAGTCCCATATTGAAGATTGTGAGGAATCTTCAAGGGCTTATAAAGGGGGGTCATTAATGAGATGATTGTCTTGGTTCATAACCTTTTTGGGGTTGAAACCGAAACTGCTAGGGGCGGGTTGAGATCTGCCGAACCAGGGGCCCGAGCCCAGGAGTGAGTCGGGTTGTTACAACTAAAGTACCCATGTGACTTAGTGTGTCATGTGTATACATTGCTTTTCAAGAAAACTTGACACTATTCACTGACAACAAACATTGTCCTTGTTTACATGGCTTTTTCGTCACACGGGTAGACAAATCTAGAAATAGAATACATTTTGTGCAACTAATCATTTCAAGAAAAGGGCACTTGATGCTAAATTGGCCTTGCCTGGGATAGCAAATCCTAGGTTTGTCGATGAAGATTTGAACTAGTTTTATGTGTATATAATTGGACATTTTTTATTTTCATTGCCTTAAATTTTATTATTTTTGTTAAAATATCCTACAGAACCATCTTCAGAATGGCTGCATCGTGTGGGGCAAAAGTTGAATGAAGTTCTTCAACTGAATGGACACCAACTGGATGCTCCTGCAGTGAAAAGTTCCGGAGTGATGAATTTGAACAGTTTAGATGTAAGTTATTGGAATGTAGGTTGGCATATAGGTAGCATATTAAAGGTTTTCCTTCTTCTTCTTTTTCTCTCTTTCTATTAAAAATGCCTACTATGCATTTTGCAGAATGCTCCGACACAGTCCATTTTAGGTCTTGTAAACGCAATTCTGGGAGAGAAGTTGGGGGAAGTTTCTCCGGTATGCTTGCAAAAATGAAAATGCTTATATGCAAGTATGATTAAGACATTTGTTTCCTAGTCATTTTCTTCATGTAGGATTATAAATATTAAATGTAACAGGTTACTGTATAATAATTGATTAACCTCTGATTGTGCTTCAGCAAATAAACAGTTTACTGAGAAAACTGATGCAAGAAATTGAACGAAGGTTGGCAACCCAAGGGGAACATATAAAGAAAGTAATGATCTATTCTTAGTATTGTTACATTGAGAGTTTCGAGCTGCTTGCTTTTTTCCGGGTGCTGGTTTTTGCTTATAATGTGCATTTTGCAGCTAAAACTTGCCCTTAAAGAGGTTCTTGCACGTGAGGAAAGATTGGTTTCCAGAGCTGGCGTACTCGAGACTCTTGCATCTGGGACAAGTGAAGAAATCAAGGTACAGAGTTCAAATGTAGTCTCTTTGTGTTTTCATTTAAACCAAATTATAATATTTTTTCTGATTTCCTTGTTGTGTACATCCCAGTTTCTTAAGTATGTCTTTTTCATATGCAGATTGTCTCCCATCAGCTTCAAAAGATAAAGGTGAATTGTTGTTCCATCTACTTTTGTGTTGATTAATTAACTTTGCTTGATTTTTCCTTTCATGTTAGCAATTTTGGTTTCGTAGAAAGATATTGTGGGTCTTGTTTTCACATTTTATGGGTACTTTCTTTGGATTGTATGGAGCATATTCCTAGAGATGAATTGAATGAACTCCGATATGATAGGTTTTCATAATAAGAATTGCCCTTGGTGTACCACATGGTCCACCTTCAACATAGCTTTGGCAATACTGTTCCTAGTTGCTCTCTTGGTTTTAAGAAGGTCCAGGCCTTATTGATTGTCATTAGCATTGTCTTCTTACCAAAACTGATTATGGGGTATGTGGTGCTCAGACAGAGAAGAGCGACTTGGAGGAGAAACATAGACTTGAGGAGCAGGATGTGCTTAGACTAATGAATGAGAAACGAGGCACTGAACTTGCAATTTCATCTTTGACTGAAGAACTTGAAACGACTAAAAGGACATATGAGCAGCATTACTTGCAGTTAGAAGCCCAGAAGAAAGGTGCTATACATGAGATGGAGAAGAAAATAAAGCAGCTTGAGTGGCATCTAGAAGAGTCAAAAAGAGAAGTGGAAGAGCTTGAAGCTCTTTCTGAATCGAGAGTTCAAGAATGGAAACTAACAGAGTTTCACTATAAAAGGTTTATCGACAACCATCTTCAATCCCTTGAGGTACAATTTGCCACTCTCTTTGTAGTCAGGTTCTCCATTCTTTGATACATTTGAAAATTATGATGCTAGAAGCTTGTCATGTTTGCAGGACATAAGGTTTGTTTCACAAGCTGTAAAGAAGGAAATTGTTGATACACAAAAGGACTGGATGCAAGAAATTAATAACCTAGGTATGGTAATATTTTGGTTTCTTGGCATGATGAGTTGTTTTTCATTGTTATTGATGCAGGAGCAGAGCATAAAAAAAAAGGTTCATTTTCAGTGTGGCTTTTATTTATTATTTTATTTTATTTGGCTCTTGTTTTAGTATTTTAGGGTGTGACTTATTGTTAAGTTGTTTGGATCTAGATCGAAGGTTCCATTTTAGGCTATATAAAGATGTTTAAAATTTCATTGGTAATTAGTTTTGGAGATTAATGAAACCCTAATCTTCGTTGAGTTTCCCTTCTTTCAGTTATTTCTGTTCCTTTTCATGTTCCCTTTGATTTCCTTAGTTCAATTTGGTCATTGATCTTGGGTTAGAGGAGCAGTCCCTCTTCTCCATTGTATCAGAGTGATGTCAGAGCCCATGGTTTTTCCTCCGTCTTCAACAATGAATGAAGATTTGAGGAATGATCCTGTTTTGGTAAAAGCACCAAAAAATAGAGGAGCAGTCTTCTTCCCCATTGCATCAGTTATGTTCCAGATCATGTGGATTTCCTTTTTCCGCAGGTGTCAATCTCAAAGGCTTGGCCGATGCAGCACAGAACTACCATATTGTTCTTGATGAAAATAGAAAGCTGTATAATGAAGTTCAAGACTTAAAAGGTGCTTCATGGTAATATTTAGTTACATTTTATATGCTTCTATGTTTCTGACACGTGAATCTTTATTGGCAAACAGGAAATATTAGGGTATACTGTAGAGTAAGGCCATTCCTGGCTGGCCAGGCTGGAAAGCAAACCACCATTGAGTATATTGGAGAAGACGGTGAATTGCTTGTTTCAAATCCATCCAAACCGGGAAAAGATGGTCAAAGGATGTTCAAGTTCAACAAGGTGTATGGTCCAACAACTACTCAAGGTCTTTATGGACATCCAACATTTATGGCTGATCCTTTCTGTAGCTGCAACTTTATAGCTTGTTTGGCGTTAAGGCTGTTAAATATATTGGAATGACAAATTTCTTCTGGATTTTGTCATGTCTTAAGTTATCTATTGCAGGTTTTTTTATTCATAATATCCTCAAAATAATTTATTTGATTGTTGCCTTAGTGCTACATGCACTTATGGGCAAGTAATCACCTCTGCTTCTGTTGCTTTATCTTATGCTTATTTGGCTATTGACTCTGTTTAACTTTTGGCAGAGGAGGTATTTATGGACACACGGCCGCTTATACGATCTGTCCTTGATGGCTTTAATGTCTGCATTTTTGCTTATGGTCAAACTGGTTCTGGGAAGACCTTTACAATGGTATGATTTTCTGTACTGCATTTGACTGAATCTCTCATTCATCTTTTTTGCTGGTACCAGCCAGTCTTATTATGCCAAAAAAAGCTACTGAAAAATACCTGTAGTTTCTCTTGATTTCACATGTTGATATACATGCCTTGTTTTGTCAGAGTGGACCAGATCCATCTTTGGAGGCATCCTGGGGAGTCAACTATCGAGCACTAAATGACCTTTTCCTCATTTCCCAGAAAAGAAGAAGCACCTACACATATGAAATTGGAGTTCAGATGGTCGAAATATACAATGAACAAGTGCGTGATCTTCTTATAAGTGATGGTCCTCAGAAGAGATATCCTTTTAAATACCATGCCAGACGGGATGAATTCTACCCTTGACATGCCAGGACTTGTTAACATAAGCTGAAGGGGACTCCATGCTCCTCCTTTCATTGTTTGATTTATCTGGTTTGCTTTATAGCTAGGACTTATCTTCTTGCGATTTCTCTTAGTGTTATATTTAATAGAGTTTTTGTGTACAGAATATGTTTCAATGCTTTAAACACTTTTATGTTTACTCTCTCAAAATGTGGGTTCATGTGATTCCCTGCACTTGTCAATTTTGTAAGCATTTCTTTGACTTGCATACACTTGGGATTTGGAGCACATCGCAACCCAATGGGTTAAGCGTTCCTGATGCAAGCATGCATCAGGTTGATTCAACCAGTGATGTGCTTGCACTGATGCAGATTGGTCAGATGAACAGGGCTGTCGGTGCAACTGCCTTGAATGAGAGGAGCAGCCGGTCGCACAGGTTTCTCTTCATGTCCAGCCTTGTCATTTTATGGGGTTGAGGGGATTGGGCCTTTCCTGTTCAATATAAGTATACACTTGGTTGATTGTTTCACATTTCTCTGTAGCATCCTTTTGAATTCATTTTTTTTTGCAGTGTCCTTACAGTGCATGTTCGAGGGACAAATTTGGAAACTGGTGTTGCTTTACGGGGTTCACTTCATTTGATAGACCTTGCTGGAAGTGAAAGGGTTGATCGCTCAGAAGCTACAGGAGACAGACTTAGAGAAGCACAGCATATTAACAAGTCTTTGTCTGCTCTTGGAGATGTTATACATGCTCTATCTCAAAAGAACTCTCATGTACCATTTAGAAACAGTAAACTTACTCAGATTCTACAGGGTTCTTTAGGTATTATTTGTCAATTGACATAGTTTATGCTTTTTCAAATGATACGTTTACGATATATTTTGTGAATTCTAATCTCTGATTTTTGTCAGGTGGTCAAGCAAAGACTCTTATGTTTGTGCAACTTAATCCTGATATAGAGTCATATTCTGAGACTATTAGTACCTTAAAGTTCGCTGAAAGAGTGTCAGGCATTGAGTTAGGGGCTGCCAAGAGCAACAAAGAGAGCAAAGATGTTAGAGACCTAATGGAACAGGTTTCCTTCTTTTATTCTTCGATTGTCTTATAATCTTTTTCTTTTAGCAGCTCACATTTCAGGGAGAGGGCAGCTTGATTTAGTGGCTGTTTCTCAAGTGCATGACAGTCGGTCGTTTGAAATTTAGGGCAGCTATGTTGTAGTACTTTTCATCATTTGTTTGTTTGTATATGTATTTTGTTGCTGGAAAATGTATTTATCCATGCTATGCTATTGTCATTGGAATTCATGCTTAGCATGTGTTTTGTATGATATGATTTACTTCTAAGGAAAATTTTCTTACATGGTATTTCACAATCTATTCTGCCAATCTGGAAAAAGGAAAAGCTGATCTAAACTTCTGTTCTACAGGTGTCACAACTCAAGGATCTAGTTGCAAACAAGGATGCAGAAATTGAACGGTTGCAGTCTCTCAAAGATCAGAGGGTATTCTCACCTGGAGTTTCCATGGGAAGGCGACGTTCAAACTCTCCTAAACATACATCATCTTTGTCTCCTAGGTCAACTCTAGGAGGCTCTAGTAGTCGGGTTCGAAGATCTTCCACTGGAAACCTGAATAGGCCTCTATCAAGTTCCTCTCTGTGTGATGCAGTGGCAGCAGCGGCCCGGAGAAAGGCAGCTTCTGATTTGGATAACTATTCTGAGTATAGTGACAAGCATTCAGAGGCTAGTTCACAGCAGTCTTTTGATGACTTTAGAGGTCAAAAAGAACATTACCAGCAGCCCCAGCACGTTACCATGTATCCAAATCAAACTACTTCAGCTGATGTTGAGCTTTTAGGAATTGGCGATGGTGACTTGGAAGAGAGATTGAGTGATATATCCGATGGAGGTCTCTCTATGGGTACAGAGACTGATGGCTCAATGTCCAGCATAGTGGAGCTTACCCTTTTCCCAGAAGCTGCTAAAAATTCAAATAGTGAGAAACAGTAAGGATGTTCTAATGCCAAGCCTATCAATTTTCTTGTAGATAGAAGTCAACTTGTTGATAGATGATTTCTTTTAATTTTTGTTTCTCTCGATCACTTTCTCTCAGTAGTGTTGGATAGATATTTCTAGACTGAAAAGCTGATCAAGCTTAAAAATTGCAATATGCTTTACAGAGGAAAATTTGGGGAGTTTAGCTTTATTTTGGCAACTTTTCATGTAAACTTGAACACCATGAAATGTTGACACTTTTAAGGATAAAAATGCAATAGTTCATAATATAAATATTTCTTATCAAGCAATTCTGATTACTATGAACCCTCATTAGCTTTGTAGTATTCTGGTTCATATTTCTTTAAGATGCTGCTGATTAAAATGATTTTTCTTTTACAGTTTTGCATGAAGTCAGTATTTCATCTCTTTCCATTTGTTTTACAGACTGGATTTTGTTTTAAATATACTTGTTTGAAGCAATGCTAAAATTATGCCGATCATTTCTTAAGCTTTTCAACTCCAATTGCAGGTCAAAAGTTCCATCAAGCATTCCTCGTCCACCACCCAAACCGAGGCAATCATTAACTACTCGTCGACAGTCTGGGACCACAAATTCCATGAGGGCATCCCCCAGTAAGGAAGAATTTGCTTTCTCTCTCTCTATGTGTGTGTGTCTCTGTATTCCTCCTTTATATTTGCTAACCTCTCTTCATTCCATTCTTTCACAGGTTTGCGAAGATCAATTGTTAGTCAGAAGCCAGCAACAACCCCAAAACTACCTCCTAGAAAATGGCAATGATGAGTGCTATTTAATTTGTAATCTGGTGGAAGGGACCAACATCATGGCAGCAGGTAGTTTCAGTAACGCAAGTTTTCCATACGGTTCATGAATACTGAACCTTTTTCTACGTTTGTCTTTTTATTCAGCATATGTCTGGTTCATGAAACTGAACCTTTTTATACGTGCCTTCTAACCTAGATGTCCTGCTTTGAAGCCCAAATTCTGTCTGGAATATAACCTATCCCCAAATGTAGCCTTATCTATCAGTTGCAACGGTACATCATTCCTGTTCTTCCATCTGAACTGTTCACGAGAGGTCACTTTGCTCTGTTTCAGCAAGGGAACCCTGTTCCTTGGTTATGAAGTCTCAATGCTGGGCATGCGCCTCCACTTCAAGTCTTGTCTGCCCGCTGCATTCAGTGCATTCATATCCATGTATTCTGTAATCCCCTCCCGACTTGTGATTCTGCAGGTTTTTACTTAAGATTAATAGCTGATAGGTGATCAGATGTATACGAGGTGGTGTTTCACTATGCATAATATACAGCAATTGTTAAGGTGAGGTTTACAACAGTCTATATCTTGTCTACTTTGGCATGCTACTGCACCTCATAGTTCACCGGTTCCCAGTTACTCCACCCGAAACTGAGTCGATCTCTCAATCTTGGATGCGTGGTTTTCTTTGGAGGTGTGGGGTTGGGAGCGCAGAAGGGACTTTCATTTGCCTTAGAAGCATACATTGGGAGTGGGTTTTAGTTGATTGTCATTTCTTAATACTAACATGCAAGCACTCCACTAAAATTTATTTAATGAATTCACATGAGTTGATGTTTTTAACCTTTGGAGAAAGGCAAATCTGACCTTTTACATCTATCTCTATTGTGAGTAATAAAATAAAGAAACGTCCGTCAGGCAAAAACACTTGCAACTATTTTCTAAAATCCCGCTTGAAGAATTGAATGTGAAACATATATTCCTTATTCATTTACGGCAAATGGTAAAAGGATATTGCATAAAATATAAGGACATACCTGGGTAACGATTGCTTTGATCTTTCGAAAAAAAAAACATGGAATGGGAAAATTGCGGAATATAATAAGCAAAATAATGACCCCGGGCATCAGACTGGACTTCGATGTTCTGCAGGCATACAAATGTGGTAATGTGAGATGATTGAGCACCCGTTGAGGAAGATTGGAGGTAACAACGTGGAAGAATATAGAGAGATGAAGATGAATTTTAGGAAGAACTGCAGCACTTGTTTAAGGAAAGAGAAGGAGCAGGAACTTACTGGTTTCTTTACCACGAAAGGTCAAATTATTATCATCAATGTGGTGTCTGCTAAGCATGAAGTTTCACGTGTCCTACTGAAGTTGGCTGTAGTTCTTACTTGTTTAAGCTTTCGTCGGCAGGTACGTAGATGGATAAAATAATAAATCCCTGTCCTATATCTCTCTTAGGTTCTTAGCTGGTGGGGGTAACAGTTTACCCGTCACGCTCTCTGATTTGAAGATCGATGGACGGCATAGTTTCACATGGCATGAAGAATTTTATCATGTTATTTCGGTTTTCCGCGTCGTCATGCTGCGGCTGCCTAATTCTGCAATTTAAATGTATAATACAGCGCGCATGTCACGGCCTTGTAAAGGCCACCTGCTGTATCACATGGATACTTCAATTTGCTCTTCTATTTTGTTCACTTGCTATTGTTAAAACTGCTATGGCCTATGGGGTATCTAGAGACATGTACAGCTAATAGAAAACAAGATAAGAAACGGTGTTGGCTCCTTTTCCGAATCTATGAGACAGGGTCAGCTGCTATATCTTACACAAATTTCATCAAAATCGAGTATTTGAGTTTCCGTTTTATCACAACCAGTGTCCTTAAAAATAGACTCAGAAGCAACTAGTTCAAATTGAATCTATAAGACAACGATGGTCGGCTACTAAATCTTTTGCTACCGTAAAATGTCGTGCAATCTCTCACTTTTTTCTAATTGGACGAAAATCACAGCAATCAACGTTGTACCACGTCCAACAACCTTGGCTATCGTTTTTTGTATTAAATTTGCGAGGGGGAGAGGGAGAGACAAATGGTTGCGATCGCTTATATATATATATATATATATATATATATATATATATATATATATATATATATATATATATATATATATATATAGGAATTGAAATCAGTCAAGCTAGCCTTTATGTCCGGATGAATTTTTTCTATATTGTTACTAAAAACCATTCTAAAAGGTGTATTGACAATGGCAATTGCTTGGCGATGGCTTTTAGCGACGTAATGCAATTTTTTCGAAGGTTTTTAGAGATATAAAATTAAAACAAAAACCATCTGGGATTCTGGTCTGGCCACAAAGGCGGGTTGGTTGATTTTAATTTTTACATGCACGTGCACACACACATATATATATTATATATATATAATTCCTGGTTTCTATCTTCCGTGCTCTTACAACACACCGACCGATGATTAATCATGCCCAACAGATGTAAATTTGACAGAACCCTGGATGGTCGGATGTGCAGGTCTAATCTTATATTATGAGCAACCATTTCTATTGATTTTTTTTCCTTTCCAAACAATATGAAATTTGATTTACATTTCAAATTTCTATAGTTTTCCTTATTATGGATTTCGGAAATCCAACCAAAATATAAGGCCTCTATGGAAATGAACAGGACTGTTAAGAATTTTAGTTTGGTGCAATCCGTGTCAATTTGGACTGTAAAATGAAGTCCATCAAGAAGGCGATTACCGTTCACGGTAAAATTTCCCTTTTCCGGAAATGAGGAAATGAAATGTTGGGTTACTTCGTCTGACAACGGCGATCTGTGATTCTGTATTTGCAAGGCCTGTTAAAATATTTAACTGATCCAGTTCATCTTTCATATGTAACACTCGTCTGTGAAGAAAGACTTGATTATAGTATTACAAGAAAAATTACGAAAAATCCATCAGAGTTTATCTATTTATGTTTGCCACTAACAATTGTTTTGATGCATAATTAAATTCGGTGCAAAACAAAAGCTACCAACCGAGCGCATTGAAATCCATCAAATTAGACTAAGGGGTGAATTTTGGGTCAAGTTATTCTAGTTGATATCAGACTGATGAAGGAATCAAGTTCAAAATTGTCTTCCAGTTCGACACATGGAGATGTTTGTTCTTTAAAGAAGATGGACTATAACAATTTTTGTGAAAGGAATTCAAACGACTCTCAAACCAAAAAATTTCAAAGAACCTTGGAGAGCTTCTAGTTGCCTTGGTTTTTATTCTTCTGTGTACAAGCCAAATCCAGTCACGCATAAGTTGAAATTTGCAAATCTTGAAACTCAAGTTGTCTGGTATGTATAGTGTGGGATCTGACTGTACACAACCGCCTCCTCTCTCAGGCTGCATGTTAAGCCCATCAGGACTGCTATTGGCTGTGGCAATGCATGTTATATATATATATATATATATATAGAGAGAGAGAGAGAGAGAGAGAGAGAGAGAGAGTAGGTGCTAGACACTTAAATGCTCAACCAATGAGAAACAATTTCAGCCTTCATTTTTTGCATATTGGCAGTTGATAGAAAAACAAAAGAAAAAAGTGTAAATTGATGACGAAATATGGCAGTTGATAAAAAAATAAGAATAAAAAAATGTAAATTGATGACGAAATATTCGTACCACAGATTTGAAAAAAGTTGAGGGTTGAGATTGTTCCTCATTCCTCTAACATGAGGTGTTTACTGTTTAACACCTGGAGTTTCTCCCCCCTTCTTTCTCTTGCTCTCCCTCTCCCTCTCCCTCTCTCTCTCTCTCTCTCTCTCTCTCTCTCTCTCTCTCTCTATATATATATATATATATATATATATATATATATATATATATATATATATATATATATATATATATAATGATTGGTAGGTATTAGACTACTTGGGGAAGAGACAAAACCAGACCTTTCAAATTCATTTAAAAAGTGTTTTAACCAAAATGAACCTTCAAGACATTTTTGTAAAAAAAAAAATTGTTGTTTATGCTACCAAAATTTTTTATGTTATAAGAACAATTTACTTTTTTACCATAAAGAACATTATTTAAGTAAGAAAACAACTAACTTAATATATATTTCTCATCAAATCACTCTTAAAATCATATCTATAAGGATAGATTTCAAAAAGAATATTTTAACAATTAATTTCAATGGGTCTGGTGGTTTTTGTCTTCAACTCAGATGGTCTTTTACAAATTCAAACTTTGTCGGTAAAAGACAGTTGCTATAATGCTATCTAATAGCATTAAAGATACAATAACAAGTTATGATATGTTTACCAATAATCAATGGTGCTTTGAATAACAATTAAAACATTTTAAAAACTTTGACCATCCAATGACATCCAGCATCGGATGTTGATGTCCATACTCATCCATCCGTCATGTGATGTGAGTTGGTTGCATCACATCAATGCGATGATGAGTTTGGCTCAATCAATCTACCCGATAGATGCGGATGAGAACGCCCCCAAAATGCTTGGCTCAGTCTGATGACCCTTCACCGGCTACTGACAAATGTCCGGTCACATTCAAGCACCGCCTCAGATGGGGGCAGCCGCAATCTCCACATGTCTCATCATGTGCCACATCCAGAGAGGTGAAGGGGCCCCCGCCGCGGTAACACCGGCCACTTGGCGGCCGCCGGTGGGCGCGACTGCGCTTTTCTCGTGGCCCTGCAACTGCTGAGTGCTCCAACCTTTCTTCTCCGTCGACAGCCATATCTTTGACCCGGAAACCGGCGTATCGGGAGATTCGATAAGATGGAAAGCTTTCATAGAATTTTGTAGTCGTTGTCGTTTGTGCTGTTTATCGCCATTGTCGGCTTCGTTCGCTGGCGGTTGTCGTAGCTGTTGCTTTTGGCGGTTTCTAAAGCGCCACCGGGTTTATGAAAATATACATTCATTTTTGTCTTAGATAAACGCGAAAGCGAAGTTCTTGTGACATTTCACCAGTTGTTCTTACGAGATCTATGAAGTTTTGAAGAGTTTTACTAAAGGTGATTTTGTTGGTTAAATTTAATAAACTTCTTATTTGCTCTTAAAAGCCATACTTACGAGCGAATTTTATTTTAAAGCCGTCATGAACATTATCTTTACTCTTTCTCCATTCGGCATTGTCGGCAGCTGCCTTTAGGTGCTTCAAACAGTTCATGTTTGTAGCAAGCGAGTAATTTTTTATTTTTAACTTCCTTCTTTGAACTTGGTGGTCCTTTAAACTTTCATACTGTGTTATTTTGTAAGCTTTCATTCTTGATTCGCCATCTAACTGTGCACTGGGCCAAAAATGCATTTGTAAGATTAGTTTTTACATTGAGGCAGTTTCATAAAACACAAGAAGAATTATTTCATGAAGCTGCCTTAAAGATGAAGGCATGTGCATGGAATGATTGCATAGTGTTTCAATTACCAAACATACATCCTATTAGGGGCTGATTAACCGTAAAAATTGTAGGAAACTGTTACTGTCTTGATCTTTACAGCCAGTAACTTCTTCCAATCTCCTAGAGTCGGCATAGGTCTTCCCCATATGTTAGCAAAGAGGGTCTACCGTTTCAACAGTTTCATTCGTGGGCACAAGACCAAGATGGGCTTTTCCAGCCTCTTGGGGTCCACTGGTTTCAAAATAATGCTTTATGGGAGCATTTGGTAATAAGAACACCTTGTTCCATGATTGTTTTCCAAAACACATATAATGTGTTCCAAAGAAAACTATTATTGTCCAATGATTATGTCTGCAAACCACTACTACATAGTGGTATTTTCCATGCTTCAAAGATCCTTGGGCTTAGATTGCAATATCTTTCTCTGTCACTTTGTTATTTGGCTACGGTTCCGTCCTTCGTTTGCTATTGAGTAGCTCTGCCGTCTATCTATTCTCTCCTCACCCATCTTATTTTGTTTTATTGTGTTGCTATCTTGTATATTTCATTTTTTTTATTTTATTTTTGCAGTTTATTCTTGTACTTAAGGAATTTCTTGTCCTCAAATTTGGTTATCAATTCCAATTTTATCGTCTCTCTCTCTCTCTCTCTCTATATATATATATATATATATATATATATATATATATATATATATATTCGAGAGTATAATTTTTAAGTGTCTTTTTTTTCTAAACTTTGTGTCAAGTCTAAGGTGGATGGTTTTGAAAAGAAAGAAAAGTTGTTGAGTGAAAGAAAAGTTGTTGAGTGAAAGAAAAGATAAAAGAGTTGGAAAAACTAATATGGAAATGGGACCTGGTTGAAACACATATCTATGTAAAAGGAAAATCAATGCTAGCTGGATGGTTGCCGGACCGTTAAAATTTAAAAATTCATCATTTGAAAATACCATAAATCATGGCTAAGCCTGCCCTAAATCAAGAACAATGTAGTGACTTTCGATTCACTGCTTCCCTTACTTCCTTTCCACTCAATAAAACTTGGTGACGGCTTCTCTCAATCTCTCCCTCTTTGTTTGTGTACTTGGTGACTTTGCAATGGATTTCCGTTTAATTGACTTGAGAGGAATTCCACCAGTCGAGTAATGCAGAGGATGCTGCTTGCTCCTTACTAAACGCCATTGTCATCCATACATTTGCTCTCGAATAGCCATTGTCAGCAACGCCCAGCGACAAAAACCGTTCATATCTAAGGGACTGAAAACAGAGTTTTGCGTCCTCACGAATAGATGAACTTTTTTTATACAAATTTATTGCTGATGTTTCTGCAATTTACACGGATTACAAGCCTACCAACTAAAACGGAAAGGAGGAGAAGATGGAAAAGCAAAGAATCAGTTATCTACACATCAGAGATTGCACACATCCTAATCTAGCATCACCCGCAGAACTAATTTTGTTTCCCATTTTCATCATCTTTATCCCCTAGTCCATGTATCTGCTTAAGGGAGAGAGACAGAGACGTGGAAGAGGAGCAAAAGATTGCCCTGATAAAAGAGCCTCCCTGTCCCGAATTCCCACCAACTTTAACTTTGCATCCGGCGAGAGTCAGAAGCCACTTTCTATGAAAGCACGACCAGAGAGAGGCACAGTTGGTCTCTCTAATCTATGCTTAGGAACAAGTTGCTGGCATTCATAGACATATTCAGGTGGCTGTATGTCCTCAATTAAGAGTGAACCTTCTTCTTCTTCTTCTTCTTCCTCTTTTTCGTCAGCCGCAACTTGTGCACTCATGCTCATCATCCCCACTTCGTTATGACTGGCGCTTAGCACATCACTAGAATTTGAGAAGCATGGAAGCTCAGAATTCACCTCAAAATCCCCTTCCCCATTCTTGTTTTCATTCTCATCCACCAAAGGCACCCCATTCTCTGCATCACCAACCGAAGGTGGAGGGGGGTATTTCTGTTCAGCGTGTGCTATCATCTTTTGCTTCTTGGTCGGATTCTCGTCCATCAATTGCTTCGTCCCCTTGTTCATGCGAGAGAGGATTCCGGGGTTTGTCACTACCTTGGCAAGGAAAGACATCATCTGCTGCGGCCGCTTCTCTGTGACTTGCAGCCGCTTGTTCATCTCCTCCACTTCTTCCTCCATGGCCATCTGGCTCTGCCTCAGCTCTGCCAAGTCCACCACCATGGAGTTTCGCTCATGCTTCAGCCTTTCCACCTGGCTGGCGAGCAACATCTCCACGGTGCTGCTGGCCATTATTGCGTTCACGCGGCCGCTGATCTCGCTCCCATTCTGAAAGCTTCTCCTCCTTATGATGTTCTTCAATAGGTGCCTCTGTCCTCGCAGGAAGTACTCATTTGCAAACTCCCACCTGTCGGAGTCGACCTTCCTGAATCCCTGAGTAGGACAAACACGATAATCTCTTTATCATAATTGTGGAATTTGTTATGTGCAGATTGACTTTTTATCGTCATGGCTGTTGAGTTCTACTAAAAGTCAGCATCAAAGCACAACCACCAATCTCCATTACTAAGGAATCGCAGACTTGAAGAGCCTAAATATGGTTCGCGTGATTTTCGAAATTTGTTCAATATGGAAATACTCGGGGGCTAGAAACGGGTTGATCGGTGCACTCATTACTCGAAATTCTTGTCTATCAGATAGTATGAGAACAGAGGCTAGAAAGGTGTTTATTACACTCATGTTTTGGGGTTCTAAGTAAAATCTACATGTACTTTGCCGAGTTTCACTCAGCATGGAACAGATCAGAGACTTGAAAGGCGTCGACAACAGAGGCTAGAAAGGTGTTTATGACACTCATGTTTTGGGGTTCTTAGTAAAATCTACATGTACTTTGCCGAGTTTCACTCAGCATGGAACAGATCAGAGACTTGAAAGGCGTCGACAACAGAGGCTAGAAAGGTGTTTATGACACTCATGTTTTGGGGTTCTTAGTAAAATCTACATGTACTTTGCCGAGTTTCACTCAGCATGGAACAGATCAGAGACTTGAAAGGCGTCGACACTCATTTTCTGCGGATTGTTGAGTTTTATAGGTATGGTTGGTCAAGCCAATACAGGCATAAGACTAAATCCTAGAAAGAAGTTAGTGGCACTCATTTCTTGACATTCTTGTGTTTTATCAGCACAACCCTTGTTTAGTTCTATTCAAGTGGGGAAAGAAAAGAATCATAAGTTGCTGAACACTCAACCTTTTTACTGCAACATGCAGGGATGAAGAGCCTAAGTATGGCTGTGTTTCAGTTTCATGGGCTGTCACAATATGGAGTAAGTCGTCGAACTAAAAAGGTGCTCCTGATACTTTCCATTCTTGAGTTTGCAGAGTTTTATCAATATGGTGGCTCAGTTTAAAAATAAAGGAACAACCTGGACAACGCTTCATCCTCTGTCATTTACATGCATCAAGAGCCAAACTATGCTCCTTTTGGGTTCAATAAGTGCCGTTTTGGGAACTATTCATGAGGGAAGACCCTAGACACTAGAAAGTCGGTAATACTCATTCTTGAGATCCTCAATCATGAAGAAATGAATCATTGATCTGCTCAACACTACATTCTCTTCTTGTGCTTTTAGCATGGAACTGAGAAATAGGCGTTTAGCCAAGAGAAATCTTGTAACAAGAGAGAGAGAGAGAGAGAGAGAGAGAGAGAGAGAGAGAGAGAGAGAGAGAGAGAGAGAGAGAGAGAGAGAGACTCACATAAGTGTTGAGCTGGCGGACGAAGCTGGAGAAGTTGTTGTGCTTGAAGTACTTGGGGAGGAGCTGCTGTGAGAAGTCGAAGAGGTTAAGCACCACAAAACTGTTGTTGGCAGTGCCCCATGTGACGAGGGCGTCGGTGGAAGGGTCGCTCACCATCTCGTACGTCTTCAGAACGAAAGGGGCAACAGAGATCTGCTCCATCCTCTCTCTTTCTCTCTCTCTGCTGAACTCTTTTGATCTCTCTTCTTTCTCAGTAAAGGCCTTTTCTTGCCTTCCCCTGCTTCACTCTCCCTCGCCTCCTTCATCTGGCAGAGTACCGCCCTTTATTCGAAAAGGTTGTACGCGTGTTATTGTCTTCTCCAATGGCGTCCTCCTACGTGGCCAAGCCATTTGTGAAGTGGCAGGCGCTTCTGCCCCCACATGACTTGAGCAAAAGCGCAGCAATTGACCCTTTTGCTCCACTCACAAGAACATCTCTCTCTCTCTCTCCTCTTTATCTCTATCTCACTGTCACTGTGGCTCCCCAGTCTAACGAAAGAACAGCCCTCAGCGTCAAACGCCATCTTCCCTCTCTCTCTCTACCCACACGGCCGCAGTGAAAGGGACGAAGAAGAGTCCAAGAACGTGATCCTGTGGATAAATATTTTCGTGATACTAGATTAAAGCGCAGAGGGTAGACGCCTAGGCTCTTTAAAGAAGGTCGATGAAGGGAACATGGTAGGCAGGTTAAATGCAGATGGCAGCGTTTCATTAGGCCAGGGCAGCGCTTCATTACTCCACAGCTACTGTCGCATCGTCAAATTGCTGAAATTGGCATGCCGCAAATCCGCTGCCATCTGTCTTCGTGCTCGTTTGGACGCTGGTGACCACGTTCTCGGCTTGCTCTTTCTTGCTTTTCCGTTCATTCCGCCGCTTTTGAGACCATTCACTTCCCTCCCGCCGGAGCGGAAGCCGGCGGGTTGCTCGAGGCGCGGACTGTATTGATTTGGGTTTAGAAGGAGCACTTGAAGATTCGTTTCGCTAGTTATACTATATATAAGAAATTGTATATTTGAAGGTTTTGCCTTTTGGCTATATGCTATATTGTATATATTGTAGTCAATGAAAGTAGATTCTGGTTACTACCGACATTGAAAGATAAAGCATGTATCTCCCTGCAGCAAGTGATTGTCATTTGTCAAGCAAGTAGTTTTTAACTTTGGACTACTGTCTCGTTAAAGATAGGAGCTTCAATCAATTCCTTGTCTTTCATAACATATATAATCAGGTTTTGGTGTTTTTTGGATTTTAAATTGTTTAACGGTGTTTTTTCATTTGCAACACAGAGAATTGATATTTTGAAAATTCAAAATGAAAACTGGCTGCCTACAATGACAAGCAACCCCTACTTGACTTTCATTATATCACTAGCCAACACAGCTGCTAAAAGAAGATGACCTTGAAGGTTTTGCCAGCGATGAAGTCCCTTTGTTTGAGGTGGTTTCTCTTAAAAGCAAAATAGCAAAAAAAGAAACAAAACCAGTTTTATATAATTGAATCCATTAGAATATGACGAGAGTAAGATCCTTATACCGGTTAATCAAGTCTCACCTGGATATTGCAGTCTAATTTATGTTAGCCTAAGAACCACCAGCATTGGAATCAAGTTCATACAACAGTCAGAACCAAATTTCTTTACAAAAACCAATTAAATGGTTTAGAAATTGGTTATGTCTTATGACATAAAAAGGGAAGGTGTAGAGTCCACCCTCCCTCATGAGCAGGTTGGTAAGCAAGCATGAGCAACGTGTGGGCAACTGCCTACACACACCCATAAAAGTACTTAGTTTTATATTGACATCTCATGACAAATTTTCTTATTTACATGTTGATGTCCCTATAAAATTAACTAGAAATTGTTTACTCCACTCATGATGTCAATGTGTGAGATCCTAATAAAAGGCCTCTGATTGTGTTCATAGGAGGACAGTGGCTTCCACACCTATTGTTTTGTGCAAGAACCGGGAAATTGGTCTCAAATTGCTTCAATTACATTCATACTTGACCATGCAACTTCTAAACTAAGACTAATCAGTGAAGATGTGACATTGGTTATGTTTTTTCATGTGAGCGGGGTTTTCTATTACCAAAAGGTCGAGTCTGTTCAGGGTTCCAAACTCAATGGTGGCAACTAAACACGAGGGTTTGCGTTCGTTGCGGGACTTAACCCAACACCTTACGGCACGAGCTGACGACAGCCATGCACCACCTGTGTCTGCGTTCCCGAAGGCACCCCTTCTCATTTATTTTCTTAGCATATATGACTTGTTTTCGGTGCTTCAAAATGTCATACTTAGTCGTCATCTTTTACAGCACAAAACTCAACCTTCCTCAACCTTTGAGGCAGCCTTATGAGAACATCCTTGAAGACATGCGGGCTAAAATTTATGAATCCATTGCCCTCGTGTACTTCTGTTAGATTGAGAAAGTTCAAACTGAATTCCTGAAAAACTTATTAAAATGATTGTGAAGACGGGCCGTGAGAACGGTCACCCCGTGGCAATGAGTGTCAGTCGGCACAATCTTTTTTCTGAAAATCTTGATTGCGCAAATCTGTTTTAGGTGAAACGTGTCGACTTAGGACTTCGGGTTCCACAGAGTTTGGCTTCGTTCCTGCAATACAGTTGAACATGTGTCGTCTAGAAAGGCAAAGCAGCACCCCTTCGCAGATGCAGATCATGTGACGCCTTATCCAGTGGGGCTTTACTGAAAGCTCCCATATGACTGTGTACCGTGAGAGTCGGCAATGTTTTAAATCTTCTTAAAGAACTTGATTACGTCAAAGTGATGTGTTAGTGACGATGACCGTTCTGTATTGTGTACGTTATTTCAACTTACCAGTTTTTCTCTCAAATTTCTGACATTTTTACGATCTAGATTTGAGATCATACACCGACGTACTATACAAGTTGCATCATATTTTAAATTATATAATAAAAAAGTCACGATGAAGAATATAATGCGTAAACCTCATTTAATATACAGGAATTTGCTACTAACAGTGCTAGCTTTCTTGCATAATATTTCATATCAACAATTGTAAAGAGGTGTAATGCAACTGGATGGTAAGACAGTTTAACATCTAAGAGTTTCGATGTTTAAATTTATGGCCACTGTCATGGTATGTTATCGCTTTAAATTGTAAATAGTGACAAGTGCGACATTCAAGTTAAAGAGTATTCGGTAAGTTCAACCAAACTCCTAAGCAAATCAAAACTTTGAAAATAACGTAAGAGTATAACATTTAGGGTTTTATACCAAAAGCGGTCTCTTTTGAGCAAACATTAAAATTAATCTTTAAAAAACGCATAGAACACTAGACTCAGCATTTGGCTAAGATGTAATACAAACTGTAGAAACTCAAACCACGAAGAGGGAGAAGAGAAGAGAAACACACGATGTACGTGGAAAAACCTCAACGAGAAAAAAACCACGGGAAGCTCTACCTAGGTGCACAACCGCAACCCTAGGAGAGAGAAAAATATATTTCACTTAAACACCAATTACAACATAAGTGAGATTATAAGGAGGGAGAGGAGAGCAGCCGCCTAGGGTACCGAGCCCTGCCTCGGTACCCGCGCCCCAAGAGCTGGGTCCAGATCTGGACCCGGTTCCCTATAACATAACGTATTCTAACACTCCCCCTCAAGCTTGGCATACATATCAAACATGCCAAG
>JAANDH010001988.1:0-21273 GCA_011799765.1 Nymphaea thermarum | reverse complement strand
AGAAGGGATCTGACTCCACAGCCCACACCATCCTGTATATGGCTATGCCACTACCACTGTGGTTCCTTTCTTCATCTACTTTGCACTTCCTTCCATTTGGCCCCCTCTCTGTTCGTTCTGGTCATCTAGGACCTTCATTTCCTCAAAAATGGAGATCATCAGCAACTCTTGCTGTGGACTCGAAGACGACGAATTCTCCTGCATGAGCAGACTCGACGCCATCTGCAATTCCATGCCGGCAGCACCACCCCTCACGATGACGACTCTGATGGTGACGACAAAGAGAGATCGCTCCGTCGATAGACAAAAAGGCTGAGGCATTCACACACAGGTTTCGAGGTCGAACTTGATCGATTAGCAATTCCTGCTGACATTGCTGACCTCACAAGTAGTCATCAAATCCAAACTGGCTATGTGCACAAGAAGAAATTGTACATAGGAGTGTATTGAAATCAAAATACCTATGACTAATTTAAAAGAGGAGCCCTTTTAGAAGGATAAAAAGAAGTTGTGAAAATGCTGAACTATAATTTCAAAATTTTAAAAGAGCCCAGAATATAATTTTAATTGTTTTTATGTAGATGAACCTAAAACTTTTAAAATTTATACGTAAAATTTTGATTTTTTTCATGGAAATAAGAAATTGTTCAAACTATTGGCTATATATATATATAAAAAAAAGACAACTTTACTCCTACATTTCCCATTTGACTGTATCAACTATCTGATGTACTTGAAATCAATGACCTAGATGGTTACCATCTGTTATCTCCTACTAGCTTCCGGGTTTGGAGTTTCTCATGCAGCGTAGCAGTTGAAAACATTAGCATGCTGTTTAGGACTGCACTCCACTTAAACCAACTCTACAGTAGTAACTACAACATAGTTATAGAGTTGAGTCCATCAATAATGCCTTTCATTATAAGGTCATTTTCAGCTTTAAATTAAAAAAAATAAGTATATTACCGACGGCCAAAAAACATTGGTAAAGGTGGTCAAAGCGCCAATAGAGGTTTTACTAATATTTAAGTCAGATATCGGTAAGTTAGAGCCTTCCCCATCATCTTAAGAGAAGAGTGAAGATCCATTAGGTGCCCCCACTTGGGTTGTCTAGCAGATATTGAACATTTGATTTTGGCTCTGTTATGGCGTGACTGCTGTTTCATTTGTTAACATTAAGCTCCATATTCATCAAGAGGTGCATCATAGTCATATGATGACATGAAAAACCAGCCACCTGCACTTTTGTCAAAATTGGTTCCTACATGATACTGCCACAATTAAAGCAGAAAAGAAATTGTTGCTTAGCATTTAAGTTTAGAACAGGTTGGACTAAAGCCTATGTATAGTCCCAAAATGAACTTGAATGATATAAAAAGACCTTAAATACACTGAATGGATCACATTCAAATCAGGCATACCCTTAACCGTATCCAATTTTTCTGATATTCACATTTTCAGATTCGAATATGAACAAAGAAAAGTAATATCCAAATCGAAAACCAATTTTACAATCTGAATCCGATTTTTAAAACCAATTTTACAATCTGAATTCGATTTTTACATTCATATCTAAAGCCAAATCCGAATGTTGAATTGAATTTGACTGATTTTCAAAATGCAAGAGAATTAGATATAGAATGTTTATTTGAAAATAAATCTGATCCAAATCCATATCAAAAGCTGATCAGATATTTAAGTATATCCAAATCCGAATCCGAATCCAAGCATATGTCATTTCTTAAATTTGAATTTGATCTGATTTCTTAATTGGATATAATTTTTGTTTCCATATCCAATTCTTTTGAAATGTTTGTGTCGGGTATTTGATCCAAATCTAATATTGACATCCCTGCTCAAAATGTAGTATACTGACCATGTAATTGTTTTGCAAGGTTAAGCCAGTCTATGAGGACGAGTACCTCCATAGTTCTTGAACATGAACGAGTAATTCAGAAATATCTTTTAAGTTGACCAAGATTAGAGTGGGAAAGAAAAGCAAGAAACGGTCAACATATGGAGGTCCTAGCCAACCATCTAGTCCAATTCTCAATCTTTGGGCTCCTTGGAGTGGTGGGCTCAAACCGGTCGTAGCAGAGTCCATTACATGTGTCAATCTGTTTCAAAATGCTGATTAATTCAGTATTGGAATTAATTTAAATCCCAATAAAATGGAACAGATAAACAAAACATAAAAAAAATACTGAAAAAATCACCATTGGTAGGGATGGTGCATCTGATTCTTGATACACGATCTATGGAACAAAAACATTCATAGAAATTATGAGCCAACTTAGCAGCCCGGTTAGATAATCCTTTCTAGCATTGTAATTAGGTGAAATCACATTTCCATACTCAGTTTCGATATGAATTAACATCAATTGGTAAGAGCTACTGCTATCTAGTCAAAAGGCCGGCAATCAAGAAAATCACATTTCCATAATTCATGCTTAGTAATAGTTGTGGCACCATATCATAGAACAGCTCTTAGCTAGAACTTCAGCTGCTGCTCTAAGTCACGTGGGTACGGTTAAGAAAGAACGGGTATGGATACGACAACTTTAAAAAATGTAGGTATAGGGTTAAGGCAGGATATATATTTATATATACATTTCATTTCATTAACTCAAATCTTATAAAAGAGAAAATCAGAATTCCCTATAATTATAAATTATAGCTTGTAGTCCTATTTTGATTCCAATATACCACAAAAAAAATGTTACATTTCTGGTAGGCGAAGGAAAAAGTGTTTTTTGTGATCTATTTTTCTGTACATTTTACTCGTCCTAATATAAACTATTGAATGACAAGGAACACTTTACACTATTCAACAATTTAATATTGTTTTTTGCGTTCACAATATATTCATTCCCAAGTGCAGTTAAACTAAAGAAGGGTGCTAGTATATGCTATAGGAGGCACCTTGAGTACTGAAAACATCCTTTGACTCTGATTTATCATGATATTATATCTTATTATTAGTGTAAAATGGAACTTGCTACTATATAAGGAAAATGCAGCCATGGCCTTCACTTCAGTTGGATTACATCAGTTACAATCATTCAAAATTATGAGTGGATAGTTGATGTTTCTTATCTTATATATGTGAATTTGATGTGACTTGGTTTACTGTAGTATCCCTTGTGCTGCCTTTAACATTTTTCCATTTGTTGAGTTAACATTTTTCCATTTGTTGAGTCCTGTTATCTTGGTGCGCAAACTGCTGCGATAATTGGGAAGACCATGGCACTAACCTTTTGCCCACCGACTAAAGAACGCCAGTTTAAATATTGCCGCCTAAGCTTGCATTGTCACTAAGTTTACGTTCTCTCTCTCTTTCTGTCCCCTTTGATTTTGATGGTTGGTGGAGCAGCTGTAAAAAGGAAAAGGAAGTAGAGGGCTGTTCATGTGCATTTCTGCAAACCTGTCAAGGATTTGGAATCGGCCAAGAAGATGGTAGTTGAGGCAGCTGTTGGCGTTGCCTCCCAACAGTTGTGGGAAATAGTCAGAGACCTCGCTACTCAACCCCATAGGTTTAGAGAGCAGTACCGACGGCTTGAGCAAGACTTGGCAAGTTTGAAACCCATGCTGGCCAGACTGCCGCCGGCCGAATTGAATGACGTGCTAAGGAGGGGCGGAGAGCTTATCGAAAAGTGTGGTAAAGTCTTCCACTGGAACTTCCTCAAGCAAAAGAAGTACTCTAGGCGGCTAAAGAAGCTAGATGAAGAAATTGACCGATTTGTACGGATGAAGACGTTGAGGGAGCTTCAGCAACGTTCCTGAGGTTGAGGATGAGCAGAGCGCATGGCCACAGACCGAACATGGGCGTCAGACAGTGGCGGCCTTCGCCAACTGGACTGCCTTCACGGCCCCGCAAATGCTCTCATGCACAAGCACCTCCGGGTTGCATTCCGCGCACGCCAGCACAAACCCACATGCGAGAATCTCAACATTATCTCCTCAAATTATTAATACAAACATATTGCTAGGATTAGGTTTGAGGATTTTGTCATTTTTTGCCCTGGGGCATACAATTTGAACGTGATCTGTAATGTGTTTAGCTGCCTTGCTCGGTCGACGCATTGACATAAGCAGATGAAAGCAGGCAGAAACCTACAAATTAACAACGCTTGAACAAAAAATACAGTAGGAGATTTTATGGCCGGCAAGAGGAATCTGGCAATTAAAAAATGGCAGTTTGTTGCATGCAAGAAATAAAGTTGTCCCTTAGAGAGGTGGTGCAACAGCTTAGGGTTGTTAGACGTTCAGTTTTTATTTAGAGTGTAGAGGCGTTCAGTTTTTATTTCAAGTGTAGAGGCGTTTATCAAAGAAATAAATGCACAATAGAAGCTGCTGTCATTTGAAGCACAATAGGAACCCTTTCTTTGTAGGCCAGCCCATGGTAGTAAAACCAGTCGTCTCACCACTGAAAGAAAATGAAGAATGTAAACTATTTTCTGAAGCATCCATAAGGGTGTCTTTCTCGGTTTGCTTCACAACCATATCCTGTTCTAAACCATGAAGACACAACTTACACAATGTGGTGGTGAACTGCATATCTCGGTTTGCTTCACAACCATATCCTGTTCTAAAGTTTCCTCGTTTTGCTTTCGCGGGATTCAACCTTAAACCTCCATATTTTTCTACGGAAGGTTGGGTTTGTTTATCCTTTTATGCCATCCTTTTCTTTCCACTTCATTGGAGAACGAAATGTCTTGCNGCAAGACATTTCGTTCTCCAATGAAGTGGAAAGAAAAGGATGGCATAAAAGGATAAACAAACCCAACCTTCCGTAGAAAAATATGGAGGTTTAAGGTTGAATCCCGCGAAAGCAAAACGAGGAAACTTTAGAACAGGATATGGTTGTGAAGCAAACCGAGATATGCAGTTCACCACCACATTGTGTAAGTTGTGTCTTCGTGGTTTAGAATAGGATATGGTTGTGAAGCAAACCGAGAAAGACACCCTTATGGATGCTTCAGAAAATAGTTTACATTCTTCATTTTCTTTCAGTGGTGAGACGACTGGTTTTACTACCATGGGCTGGCCTACAAAGAAAGGGTTCCTATTGTGCTTCAAATGACAGCAGCTTCTATTGTGCATTTATTTCTTTGATAAACGCCTCTACACTTGAAATAAAAACTGAACGCCTCTACACTCTAAATAAAAACTGAACGTCTAACAACCCTAAGCTGTTGCACCACCTCTCTAAGGGACAACTTTATTTCTTGCATGCAACAAACTGCCATTTTTTAATTGCCAGGTTCCTCTTGCCGGCCATAAAATCTCCGACTGTATTTTTTGTTCAAGCGTTGTTAGTTAGTTTGTAGGTTTCTACCTACTCACTCATTGCCAAAATGCGCACTTGGATACAATGCACATCTTTTGATAACAGATCACAGTCTCTGTTCACCACTTTCACAATGGCAGGCACCATGCTTCCAAGCCAGGTCACTTAGACAGCACTCACATATATGTATTTCAAGGACCAACAAAAATAGCTAAGCTATATATAAATCACCCAAGGTCCATTGACAACCTCTTTGATTATCATAATCAAACTTTGGTGCACAATTTTTTGTTGAAATTATGTTACCTACATGTTGGTCCAGATTTTGTTATTAAAAGTCTGTTTAAAATTTTTTTGTAGTCCATAAATTTATTTTTTGATCCGTATTAATTTTTCAATAACTCCCTTATTTAAGTCTTTATTAAATTTCAGTGGGGTCCTTGCCATTTTCTTTCTGAGTCTAGTTGAAAACCTCCCTGTAAATCTTGTTTCCTTTGGTTTTATTGAATGACAACTTTAAGTAATGCTGATAATGAAAATTAATCTTGCAAAACCTCTTTTTAAATGAATAAATAATATAAAATAACAAAATAGTAGTTGAGCATTCGTAGAAGCGGATTGGTTTGCACTTTCACATACTGTTTTGGAAATCAGAAACCAAATTGATTGCAAATTCGGGAGTTGCTATTCGATTATTCATTTTGTGGTTGATAAGAAGCTGTATATTATTCACTTTTTTTTTATGATATTTTTCCATATTGCAGTGTGAGACAAGCGTACGGCATAAGCTTGTCATATAATTGCACATATTACAGATTTCTGAATTCTGATACTTCTTTCTTTGATTGATAAATAGAAATGGCAGAGATAAACCAACTATTGGGTTTGGTGGTTGAAGGACATAAAAGCAAAGTATATAAGCTGAAAAAAAATTGTATTATCTTGAAAATCATTAAAAGGAAATAGTATTATTAAAATTTCATAAGGCATAATCAAGATTCGGATATAAAGCAAGCAAACTAGATTCATGTGTATAAACGAAGAATAGTGGGAGTAATTTTATAATTTTGTCTTTGCGCGTTGGTTAAATATGGCATGAAATTATACTGATATGATAAATAAAAGTAAGTCTTATTGCATCCTCAATTTGAATGAGAGGATATATTTGAATAGAAATTTTTAGACAAAGAAGTTCAGTTATTATGCTTCAAGTTAAGAGAAATATATTGGGTACGCTCTAAAAAAAATTACAATAGAATGTAATAAATTTAATCACATTCTACTAAAAGACTTAAAATTAAGTGAAAAAAATCTTCTAAATAATGAAAAAGGTAGGACATAGTCCCTTATGATCAATCAGTTGAAAATATCATGTATGCAATGTTATACACTCAGGCTGGCATAAGTTTTGCCATAGTATTTCTCATTCAGAAACAATGAAAAGAATATTTATGCATCCAAAAGGTACCAAAGATCTTAACTTGGTACTTTCAAACAAGTCCATTTAAATTCATTGGGCATTTAAATTCAGACTTTGTTGGTTTGGTGATATGGATGAATGAAAATCTCTTTGGATAAACCTTAAAGATATATACAAGTATGATGAACTTACTTTGTCCTAATCAATTTTAACTAGGATATTCAATTGTCAATGGATTGGATTCGAGTTGGATATACTCTTAATCATAACCGCTTTTTTTTATATTTATATATTTGGATTCAAATGAGAAAAAAGTTATATTCGAAATATCTGATTTTCCAATCTGAATCCAATTTGAATCTGATTTTTACATTCATATCTGAATTCAAATTAGAATATGAATTTTAAGACAAATTTGACTTATTTTCGAAATGTAAACGCATTGTATATAGGATATTTGTTTAAAAATAAATTCAATCTGAATCCATATGTGAATCCCATAAAATGTTTATGTATATTTGATTTTGATTGGATGTCATTTCTTAAACTTGAATCTGAACTAATTTCTTAATCAAATATTAATTTCTTTTTTTTTCATATCCGGTTTTCTCGAAACAGTTCTGCCAATATATAATCCAAATCTCCCATATTGGCATTCCTAATTTTAACAAAAAATCTTTCGAAAACTTGAGTGCATATAACAGTGATGAACAGGAACAAAATCTATGGCGATTTTGAATACCACAGGTGCATGATTCATCCGAAGGTGCCAAGCGCATTTACTTGGGCAACAAAGAACAGTCACCATTTTGGGAACAGTTCATCACTCCTTTCATTATAAATTCGTAGATCCGTGGGAAGGTACGTACTCTGCATCACACGATTTTCAATCTTTTTTGTACGAACCCTTTCTCTTTCTGCTCAGTTGCTCCATCCTAACAGAGGGATGAAATTAAAGCCGAAATGATGGGGAGACGACCAAAACAACCAGTACTTTGCGCTAGTGGAACCAGAAAAATATGAATGTCGATCACCACTGAACCAGTAATGGCCGGAAAGTGGCCTGAGCTTCGTCGGGCGTGCTGTGTTCGTCGGCCGGTACAGAAGGCAATTTTTGTTCTTTTCGTTTCGTCCTTGTTTGCAGAAACCTTTTTAACATTAAATAACAATGGCTTTCATGTTTCATAAAAGAGTATTTTGTCCGTAAATAAATAAATGTATTATGTACACAAACTTAATTATGTCTTATACTCTAGTAAAAGATGTACCAGTTCCGATTTTATTTTTCACCAGACTACCCATGTAGATATAATGTTCATAATTCATATGTATTTTAAAAACCTAGAGGTAAACGAAATAGCATCTGCTTTCGATCTGTAGATCGTGTTTCATAAAGAAAGTTTTGAGATTTCTTGCCTTATAAAGTTCTATAAATACCCATACGAAATTATGAACCCTTTTATTATTAAGTTTTCAATCCCGGAGGTCATTTTTGCATCGCCAGTTGCATTGCACTCAGATCTACATTAACAGTAGTCACTTAATTCGAAACTGAGCTTACTGCTCAGCAGAATGGATTCCGACTCCCCTTATAGTGATCTTTATTTTGTAGTTATTAAGAATGAGAGTTGACATACGTATGTGGATTTGTGGATTTCTCCATTCGGGCTTTGAAAGAGAAATTCTTGGACAGAGCTCAATATGGCCGGAAGATTTCACTTTGTTATATATATATATATATATATATATATACGCGAGTGTCAAACTCAACTCTGGTTCCAACTCTAATGGTGTAATCTAGAACTGATTAGCCTTCCATGCCTATGATTGAGAGATTTCTAAAGCTCGTCACTGTCGTTCGAAAATGCCATTTTCATTTGATGATACCAAACTTCAACTGTAATAATCAATTACCTTAAATATTTCTAGCTTACAAAATTAACAAACATTTTTAAATATGGGAATCGGTTTGACAATCTTAAAAGTGAAGAATATATATATCTGTGTGTGTGTGTGTGTGTGAGTGAGAGAGAGAGAGAGAGAAATTGGTTGCTATCAATGCCTTAGATGCTAGACCAGCAGGCAATCATCATAGTAAAGATGGATGATTGACAGTAAAACAATAAGAAAAAGAAGATAAAAGGCATTTAAGTAGTCTACTATTATTTAACAACTTTTGTCTTTGTTTTTCTTTCAACCATCCATTTTTACCAAGACAGATGACTAATAAGTCCATATTTGATAGCATCGGGATTTGAAGCTACTATAAGTCAATCAGTTCAAGGAGATCCTGAAACCATGCACTTAGTTTGACTCCTTTCCACTCTCCTTCTACTACCAATCCACTGTTTTGACAATATAATGCCAATGTCAAATCCATAGTTGTGAAACTCAACATTTAACTAGGCAATGGATTTCACATGAGGTTGGCGGATCCGATGCTATCAAACGTAACTCAATTATTTCGAACTTGAGAAAACCATAATGCAAAGGCAGGGAAATTTTGTCACTCGCATTGCAGAGCGCTAATACTCGCTACCAAATGATGGGTAGCATAACTGGTCGGGTTGGTTGGCATGTAGAAACCATGCATGCATTTCAAAACTTCGAGCGAGCTCTTGGATGGTTGTTGAAGAGTGTTGATTTTGGGACCATGTGTGCGGCTCTGGAAGCCAAGTAGACCGGTTCTGATTCCTCTTTCTTTCTTCTTTCTTAGACATGCATTTATGTATGCAAATAAAAGTGTCAGTGATGGCTCTTCATGGCCTAAAAAGTCCGCTCTTTCCCATTTTTAAATACATAATGAAGATCTTTTTGCGTAGCGGTTGGAAAAACTTATATAAAATCTAAGACTTGTTGCAGGAGTTGGTTGGTTGGATGGTTTTCCTAACAACAACTACAGCTTCTCTCTTGCAACTCACTTAGCTGGCTCACAAGCTTCCACAGAATCACCAAGGTTGGTGCTGCCATTAATGGCGCGCGGTATTTAACTCAGAGTAAATTATTCAACAAATGAATTGTTTATATCGATCATCGCTCGTCACGTCCAGATCATGTAAATGCAACTCGTGAGGCCTTTCCTCCTTTCCCAAGTTTTCTTTCATTAGTTTCTTTGAACAGGTAGGCTCTCCAATTTACTATTCACCATCTTTTGTCGTTTCACTATTTACCTTTAAGGTATATATATGCATTTAATATGTTACCTCAAACGAAAAGCTTTAATGGCAATAATGCAGGCTGCGTAACGAGAATACTTAAGGCCGACTTGAAGTGAAAAAAAAAAAGAAGCACAAATATGTACGTGAATGGTAACTCATTAACTACTGGCACTCACCAAATAGACATCTCGAGCGATTTCACCAAACAATGAATAATTTACCAGAGGATAAATGCTGCAAGATGACTGAAATTTAAAACTCTATTGATAAATGTAACACCCCACTTTGAGAAATTTAGCTTGTATTTAAGATGGTGAAGAATCGTAGGAGACTTATAAGGGAATTCATTAAGTAAAGGGTAGTTCTATTTTGTAAGTTTTTTTTTAAGCTGAAACTTAAGCTGCTAAGGAACCGATTTGAGATTCAGTAGACTTGAAGCCCGAGCTAAGTGTGAGAGTTGGCTGAGTTGTTATAATAGTATCATAGTTGGTTCAACACTTAAATAAAGAGTCCACACGCATAAATATGTATACCTTAAAGAGAGTGGATTACAGTGCCTAGCTTTGAGAAGTTTAATCATTTATCTACGATTGTGAAAAACATTGAAGGACTTGTAATTGGATTCTTTAAATGATTGGTGGTCATGGTTCCTAAGCATTTTAGGAATCGAAAGCAAAAGCTGTAAGAGAGAGGGTTGAGATATGCTAGAGTAAGAGTTCGATCTCTATAGGGGACTCAGCTAGGTTGTTATAATAAATCATCATAAAAAATAAGATCCTTTATTTTATATATATATATATATATATATATATATATATATATACATGAGAGATAACAATAAGTCATGGTGCATTTGGCATTGTCTTATATTGCTTTTAGTGACAAATTTTTAATTGCAACATCCTACATCTATTATATATATACACGCACTCACAGTCAATTCTAGAGGGCTACTTAGTAAA
Organism: Nymphaea thermarum; assembly: GCA_011799765.1. Taxonomy (NCBI): domain Eukaryota; kingdom Viridiplantae; phylum Streptophyta; class Magnoliopsida; order Nymphaeales; family Nymphaeaceae; genus Nymphaea; species Nymphaea thermarum. Next base: position 10,443 of record JAANDH010001988.1, on the reverse strand, counting down.
ACAAAACCACTTCATCTGTTTATTCATTTAATGATCAACAATAAACATTAAATTAAAAACACTAAAAACGACTACTAGAATTACTTGACTTGTATAAATGAATGAGTATTGACTCAAACTCACGCAGTTATCATGTGAGTAGTAAAGCTAAAGCCGGAGAGAGCTATAGGTGTCGAGCTATAGTCGAGTTTTAAGTACTTGCCTCATCGTGCACCCTCAACTTATAATATATTGAAAACGAACTCTTTGTTCAAAAATCAAATACTTCACAAGTTGTGGTTCAGCAGCATCGTATGGCCCAGGGGCAGAGGGAGGGGCTTGGGCCATGGCCCGAGTGAGCGCAGGAAAAAAAAAATATATTAAAACAAACAAAGTGTTGATGGGTTCCGGTTCGAGTTTCAGCTCTCTTTATTAGATGGTAAAAAGAAATATTCTTTAATTAATAAGTGAAACAAACAACAGAAAGGAAACTGTTTACGAAGAAAACTTGCAGAAGAAGTGATGTAATATTGCCATATAAAACAAAAGAAAAAGATGAAGACACCATTCACTTGGAATCATCCACCGCCAACCACTTTTCTTTTCCCTGCTTTCAAGCTACCGTTGGTCTTAACTACTTTACTTTACTTTAATATATCGACTAATACACTCTGATCAGGCCGATACATTTCACAGGCTACAATGCGTATCGGATGGTGCATACCGATACATATTAAAATACAGCCGGTACGCAAGACCGATACGGTTCGAGGGCTTGCGCTCCTCTTCCTCCAGAAGACTTTCCTTCCGGTTGCTGTGCTCATGTGAGGCCATTTAAGTGGTGGTCCCCACTTGGCCTTAGCGAAACGTTGAAAATAAGCGACTTCTGATTGGCTGGCAAGGACAGAAATTCCGCGTCGGTGGGCCCCGCGCTTATTCGTTGGATCAGTTGCTTCCATCATTTTTCCACCTTTCCACTGGGGCCTCTCTCTCTCTCTCTCTCTCTCTCGCCGCCTCCCCTTTGGAGTCCGGGTCGGGCCGGCCTCTGGTTTGGATTTAATCTCAAGTGCCGAGGGTTTTTCTTCGGGTTCGGATCGGTTAGAGACAAACGGGTCTCCTGCAACCGCACCAAGGGCGTTTTCGTCATTTGGAGACGGCACGCGACCTGACGGCAGCGGATCCTGCAAGAAAGAGCGCTCGCCACGTCAGCCCGCAGGACCACTCGATCGGAGTCCGTACCGAATCAGCCGGGAGGGGGTGGGGACCGATCCCCGCGTCCCTCTCTCTCTCTCTCTCGCCTCGCATCGATGTATTATCCGCTTGGACCGCGTGCTTGCTTCAGATTCAGCGGCGTGGACCCCACATCCGACGCAAATGGACAAAGCATCTACAGGAGGGCGAAATCGCCGCAGTTGAGTTGCAGCGAGCGAGCGCTCTCTCTTCTCTATTGGTCAATCACCAAAGGAAACGGGTCAGGTCTCTGCTCCAGATCTGTGCCCGTTAAAGCGGGCAAAGAAGGCAGAACAACAAGAGCCTTTGTGATGTTGAAATCGAAAACGGGTCGAATTCACGCTAAACTCAAAGAGTCCAAATCTTTCTGAAAAGTTCGAAATTACTTTGAGTTGAGAGGGAGAGACTGAGTTGCAACTGGATCGTTACAAATTTAGATTTGAAGAAGGCGTTGATTAGTGAAATGAGGAAACTCGTTACCAAGCGTCTACAGGCTGCTGCGACTTGCATCCGCCTCGGTTTCTTCTTCGCATTTACTTTTTTATTTTTTTATCTTTGCTTAATGATGATGATGAGAAACCATTTTTCTGCCCCTCCCTCCCTCTCTTTTTTTCTTTTTTGTTGTACTTGTGACTGCTTTGAGGCGACGAGGACGAGCAGAGGAGAGAGGATTGTGAGCGAAGAAAAAAAGATAAAGAGGAAAAGGAGAGGGAGTTGACGAGGCAGGTGGGTGGGGAGAGAGAGAGAGACGGGGTGATGGTGGATGGCGTTCCAGTAGCAGGAGATGACGATGGCGCATTTTGCGAAAGAGAATCTCGGAACCGGGGTGTTGCCGGAGCAGATGGCGCAGGGCGACAAGGGTGGGAAGTCACAGCCCACCTGGCTCAGCAGCGCCATCCTCCGCCAGCAGGGCTTCGTCGGCGGAGGAGACGCCGGCGGCGGTCAACAGCAGGGCGCCAGGAAGTGGTGCGGGTGCGCCACGGGTTCCAGCTGCGACAGGTGCAGCTTCCTTCACCTGCAGACCGCGTCGGACCAAGCCCCCGGGCCCAATTCACAGTGGCTGCCTCGATCGGCGAGCGACGTCGGTGGTGGTGGTGCTGCTGCGGGGGAGGTGCCGGGGTCGAGTGACTCCGTGATAGGAACGGGCTCCGGCGATGCCAACCAGGCTGCCACCACCAGTGGAGAGCTCGTTGATAGCGGCTCGCAGCCGGGACAGGGCGCAGAGCAGCAGCAGGCAGGTGGGGATGGCTGGCAGAACGCGCGCCGGAAAGCGGAGATTCTGGCGCATCCTTTCTACGACCAGCTGTTGTCGGCGCATATTGCCTGCCTGCGCATCGCCACACCCGTGGACCAGCTGCCCAGGATTGACGCGCAGCTGGCACAGTCGCAGCAGGTTGTCGCTAAATATGCAGTGCTCGGCCATCAGATCCTTCCTGGGGAAGCCAAGGAGTTGGACCAGTTCATGGTCGGGTTACCAACTTCCCTCCTCTACTTTCTCCCCACTGTTGTTGCTGCCAATCATTTTTTACTTCCGTTCCATCTCTGTTCCTTGTTCAAGTTGGTGAAGAAGATATTTATCGTGGTTCTTCTTTTGCCTCTCTACTGCGTCTGATCTCCAGATATTAATATGCTAATCTGCACACTGTCTTTCTATTGTGAAATTTGATTTCGTGTTCCTTCCGGTTTTAACGAGTTCTATTGAAGGGTGTCAAATCATTCCTGTCAATATCATGTTTCTGATTGTTTCCTGAAACTTCCCACTGATGGTGGCTGTTTTCTGCAGAATGGGGTTTTATAGTTTCAATTAGGAAAGGAAATTGCGGGAACTTCTGTTTGTTAGCTGCTGTGCGGCATATACCGTTTAGGAGTTTGGAGTCCAAGAAGGATGTGCATCTGATGCGGGTTCTCTTCCAAGAGGAGCATATTGGCTTCTTTCTCTGGAAGAAGACCTTGTTTGTTTTTCAGATCATGACAACTATAACCTGCAAGTCCTAAACTTTCACTGGATTATCATATATGGCATCCTAGTCCTCTTCAGCCCTGCTCGTCTAGTTCTGAGTTTAGTCAAATGTTTCAGACGAAAAGAAGGCAAAGTTATTGCCATGCGAAAGTTATAACACAAGTCACCTGACATGTGCCAATGGCTGGATTAACCAACTATTTGATCCTCTTGATCGGTCTTAGATTCTTAAGTGAGAGACCTCAAGTTTAATTTTGTCGGATGGGGCACTGCTTCTGAATCACATGCTTGAGAATTTAGCAGTCAAACCGTGTTAGGATCCTTCAACCAAACACTTCTTTCTTCATGGAAAATTTTCGTCTTCATTCATTTATTGTTTTTTTTTTTTTATGAAACTTTTCTTATTACTTGCTTTCCCTTCTGTAACACTGCATCAATATCACACTTACGTTAATTAATTTCCCCCCTCCACATCACTTGACCAACTAAATCTCATTACAGACATTACAGAGGATTCATGTGTCTCAATTTCAGAGCACATGTAAATGATCATATTTATAGGTTATAGATGTTATAACCTGCCAGATTACTGAATCCACTTCCAGTCACCATCATATGTGTCGATGGTTACATGTGGATATTAAGAGGGTGAAACAGGTAGGGCACTTAACAAAACTATGTGAAGTTCAAGCAACACTTAAATCAATTGGTAGCCTACAAATCGTTTAGTGCTCTAGTCCATACTTTAATTGTATTTCATTTCCATGTTTTTCTTTTTCTACTTGCTGTTGATGCATATCTCTTCTTTCTTGATGAAGACTTGGTTTTATATTTTTCCTTCTTAGAAGCTACTGAACCGGACATGGATTCTCTATGTCAGATGTTGTGCATTTTGCTAAATGTCAAAACTTGGTCTTCATGGCCATCAACATACTTCAAGCTTTGATAGAAGATCTCTTTCCTGATTTAAATCACCAACTAGTATGACTTGGGTCATAAACTACAAATCTGACAATTTAACTTCAAATTAGAGCCATTAGATGACATATAATATCAATTAGTTGGGCCATGTGTTTGTAGCCTGTGTTTTACATTTGAGACATGGTTGGTACATCTCCACATTTTGCACATGGAACCCACATCATTCAGCAAGAAACTTGTTTCCTGAATGACAAAAGGAGGGTGTGGCTGTCTTGCCTGCTGTAACAGCATGTTGAGAGAAAGTATCACAGTTGATCAGCTTTGCAGAGAAAAAAGCCTAATAAGGTAAGTTACAAGAAATTTCTTGCACATGCAGATGCCTCATTCTCAACAGCCTCTGGGACATAAATGGACTTATTTTAGAATCTTTGGTACATAGTAGGAATGTCTGATAGTGCATTTGTGCGCCAACTAAAGGTTTTCAGAGCCTGTAGCTTGTAGTAAAAAATGTGAGGCTGCTCTCAAGATTTAGTATGCACTATGCACCTTCTTCCCTACAAAAGATCCCAAAATATCATTGAATTTCTAAAGATACACCTTGTCAGTTTATCTTTTCACAGCATAGATTTATGGATTCTAAAAGAAAAATGTACTAAAGTCTTCTAAATGGCATACAGTGTAATTTGTTTGGAGCATGTTTTTGTCGTCTGAGTTTTGGATTCGAGACATGCTTCTGTGATGTGCTTCCGGTTTTTGCAAAGTTTAAAGCCCTCGTGATTCAACAAAAAATTTGCTCCTGAATGGCGAAAGGAGGCATGACTGCCTTGCAGTAATGGAATGTTGAGAGAAACAATCTGACTAGTTGTGTAGAGAAATGAAGGTGTAAGAAGTTTCTGCTGTATGCAGATATCCTCATTCTCACTAGTGTGTGAGGGTCATCAAAGACTTGTTTTAGAAACTTTGGTACACTTATTCAACATTTCTCATATTGCATTCATTCACCAACCAAAGGTTTTTTTAAATCTTGTAGCAAAACATGTGTGGCTGTTTTTTCAAATCAGTAAAGTCCTTCCTATAGAAGTTCCCAAAAATTTATTGAATTTCAGTAACAGACTCACCTTTTAAATCTCTGTCCAGAATGTGTAGATTCATGTACTATGTCTATAACAGAAAACGTGCAAAAGTCTCCATGCACTACATTGTCGCATAATATTTTAATCATTGTGTCCAGAAGACAACTTTTTGAAACCATAGACTTCTACGTAGATGTTTGAATGAGTGATAGGTTCAACTTAGCATTCTGTTTTATGGGACTAGAAAAATAAATATGATAATTGGGCTTCACATGTGCAATTATGCATTCCACATTTGCACTTCCAGTTTGAGACATGAGAGAGAGACAGAGAGAGAGAAAGGGGGGGAGGGGGAGAGAGAGAGAGGTTTATGTCTGTGACTTGGCATCTCAATTCTATGACTTCAAAAAACTGCAATTCCATTTTCCAAACTTTCGTGGTAAATTCGGTTGAATGACCTTATCCTTAGGAGTCAATGTTTCAGATGTCTCTGGTGCATTTTTCTGGAGTGGGGATCCAATCTATTGATCTTCTTCCTGGGATACTGTGAAATGGATGACTGTCAATGCATATCCATTTGTTCATTGTATGTACGAGGATCTCCTATGGCATGATATGGTATCACCAACTAGCCATCAAAGATGTTGGACTTCTTTTGGTTCAGAATCTTCAGATCTTCCTCTTTGTTAGAAGGGCGGAACTCTTTTTTTCCTTTTCACTATTGGGGTGCAAAGACAGCTATATGGCAAGAGTGTAAAAAGCGAAGATCAGATATACAAAATTTATATTTGATCTGCATTTCTGAATATGTTATTTACCGACCTAAACATCTAGTTGAACGCGAAGATCAGATATACAAAATTTATATTTGATCTGCATTTCTGAATATGTTATTTACCGACCTAAACATCTAGTTGAACTGTAAATCACCATTCAAGGAGGTCTGATTAGCTATTCGTTCTCCAACCATCCCACCTCTGGTTGATCAGACCTTGAAAGCTTGAATTTCTACTTAAGATCCTTTCATGACACCCTAGTAAAGGCTTAGAAAATGATCTTTGATTCCTGACCTAGCCCAGCCCCAATGCTTTCCCTCATTTTGGAGAAATACTTCTACTGCATTATAACTTTTGTCTGTTTAGTTTAAAATATTGTTTCCTGCCTTCCAAGTCCTTGTTAATATTTTGAATAACCTGCTTTTGATTGTTCATTCATTGTCAGTTACAATCATGCTGCCAGTCTAAACCCACTCTATTCTTGTTGTTCAGTCACATTATGTACTGTTGCTTTATTCATTCAAAGAGCAACTTCAACAACATGTTCGTGTTCATGCAATGGAAGCAGTCATGGCTTGTTGGGAGTTGGAACAGTCTTTACAAAGCCTCACAGGTGATAGTTGTTAGTTTGTGCAATAAAAAAAGTATCTGCATGAGTACACAATTTGCCCTTTTCATTTCTGCCCCTCATTAAACACTTGGTAGATGCTATTATTTGTGCTTTGTGTAGATGTTCTGCTCTTGTGAAGTAGATAGGAAAGAACTTGACACTTCATTTCTCCTGGATATGTTGAAACTAATAAAGTATGTGGGTTAAAGATTTCTATTATTCGTAAGATTTTGCAAGTCTTCAAGGTTCCTAGCTTGACCTGTGTAAAAAGGACAAATACATATACAACCAAATTTTTTCTTAACCAAGATAGTAAATTTTCCTTTTGAGTGTTTTGCAATAGAAATTGCAAACAATTATTGACCATACATGCAATACTTCGCATAACAGCCCCTTTTCCTTTCTACCTTTTTCTCATTTTTCTCTTCAGTTTAATTTATCTGCAGCACTCTTATCTATCAACTTTGGATCAAGATCGAGGGTTCTTGGTCATAAGCATGACAATGGTTTTCATTTTGACATATAGCCTTCATAGACAATCTCATGCCTTGCAACTTGAACAGGGGGCTATACTTGTAATGTGTGTCAAGTCCCTGTCATGCAGGGTTAGGGTCTGATAGACTTGTTCTTCCTTGTAACCATTGTTGGACTTCTATGTTGTTAGTTCATGATTGTTGAGTTGACATTTTCACTCTCTCTCTCTCTCTCTCTCTCTCTCTGTGTGTCACTGTCAGCTGGTGTATGTGTGTCACTGTCCTATACATATTCCTGTTAATAATAGGATCTTCACCACTTTAACATCGTTTTCCATAATAGTTGTGTGCTACAACTTGCATAATTGATGTTAATAATAACGAATACTAGACCATCCATTTTTTGGATGGCCATCTCTTTTTCCTCCTTTAGCATCTACCTAAGGGTCTGGCTAAACTAGTTCTAGTTTGTTTTGCACAACCTGCTGCCTTTTTTTTCCAAGAGTTCTGCTGTTCAACCAAATCTATAGTGTCGCTGCATGTCTTACTAATAAAGTTTGGTCGCTCTGGCTTATTACTTCATAGATACTCTTAGCAGAATCAGATGACCTTAACCATTATTGGCATGAAACAGGCGTGTCTCCAGGTGAAGGCACCGGTGCAACAATGTCTGATGATGATGATGATGCTCAGGCGGATAGTGACACCAACATGTTTGATGGAAGCATGGACGATTCAGATATGGGTTTCGGGCCACTTATCCCCACTGAGACAGAAAGGTCCTTGATGGAGCGTGTTAGGCAAGAGTTAAAGCATGAACTGAAGCAGGTTAGTTTACCCGTTTAGTGTACTTCTGCTAGTTGTAAGTTTGTAACATTTCCAATTATCCCTTTGCGGGATAACTTTTTTCCAGTACTATAATTCTTCTTGAAGAGTTAGATTTGAAAGATTAAAGGAGATAGATGGGATAACTAGATGGTTAGGTTGCATCAAGATAACAAAAAAAATCTCAACTTCAAGCCCAATAATTGCTATTGCCCAACTTGCATAGAAGAAAGTAAAATCTAGGAAGAACTGTTAAGAAATTCTGTTTAAATATTTATAATTTGCAAACTGGAGTTTTTATGCTACAGGGTTACAAAGAAAAGATTGCTGATATACGAGAGGAGATCCTGCGGAAGAGGCGAGCTGGAAAACTTCCGGGTGACACAACCTCACTCTTAAAGGCTTGGTGGCAGTCCCATTCCAAGTGGCCCTACCCCACTGTTGAGTGTCTTGACTTGCGTTCCCTCACTGCCATCATTAGTGACATGCATCGTTGACCAGTTTCTCTTTGCTTCAGGAAGATGAAAAGGCAAGATTGGTGCAGGAGACTGGACTACAGTTGAAGCAGATAAACAACTGGTTCATAAACCAGCGCAAGAGAAATTGGCATAGCAACCCCTCGGCATCATCTGTGAAGAGCAAACGCAAGAGGTATGTTTGTGGAAACTGTGTGATATCTTAAGGCTGACAGAAATTTGGAGCCTTTATACAACTTTGATTTTGTGAGAGAAGCCATGCAGGTGATGATGATGCCGAACAGTTCGTGTAGAAAACACTATCACATTTAGCTGCAGAGGCATGGAAAAACGAATGTTTCTTCAATGTATATGCCTACTTGAGGATGTGGGCAGATGAATCTGTGATTCCTTGTATGAATTGGTTGCACTTGAGAGTTCACCTTCTTGATGGGATCACTCTTTTTCCTTCACAGGTGCAATAGAACATCTGCTTACCACAGCAAGCAGTTGATATGAGGAGATGATACAGCTTGACATTGTGCAGGCACACCAAGTTACCAACATTAAAATGTAGCTAGCCAAACAGTTTGTATCATATTCAACCATTATTCAATTCGGAATCTAGTTATGCTCTTCGTCCATATATTCAAGTAAACCTCTTGTCTATGAAGAGTGTGAAAAATAATATGGTTAATGAGGATGTCGGTTATGTCAAGAGTTGTATGTCAGGTCACGTGGGCATCCGAGTCAGTGTAGATACTACTGCTTATAAAAGGGTGGAAGCTAAGAGTGTACTGCCATTTTCTTGGATATTCTAACCATATCACTTTCTTTTGGTTGTTTCGCATGTGAACATGGACGTCACTTCATGTATGCTTTCTTTTTCGTCGCCTTCAAATTCTCACAACCGTCACCTCAGTCTATGAATGTCTGCGCATGAGCGTAAATTCATATCAGGTGCAATTTTTTCAGTAACTAACAAAGGACATTTACGTTTGAATGTCGCCGCTTGAAGTAATTTACATAACACAAATACATGGCACAAAAAAGGCCGTGAAACGAAAATTTTCTGAAACTGAATATCCTTAATTGTACTGAAAGTCGGGTACCTTTTTGGAAAGACATCTTATTGTCAAGCGCGAGGAGAGACTAGAGAGTGCAGCCATGGGTTCTCTGCTTTTTGCTTTTCATTTTTTGAGCTTATGAGTGGCCTCGACAGCCATTATAAGCGACTAGATTGGTATCCGCTGCTCGTCATGACCAGCAGTGCCACGACATCTTATCAATTGGACCAAATTCTATATGTATGTAGATCCAACAGTTACATATATATATATATATATATTTATATTTATATTTATATAAGTCGGTGACTTGATATTGCCTGATGGGGCTGATTTCAATTCGTGTGTACATGACCAGGCTTCTCTTTCTATTGGGCTGGCACGTGAAGGAGCTTTTTGAAAATGTGAATATATATATATATATATATATATATATATATATATATATATATATATATATATATATATATATATTATTGGAAGCCTGTCTTTAGCTGTTGTGCAAGTATTGTCGCCTTCACTCTTCAGCCCGGGATTAGATCGGGGTCCTGAAAGGAATCAGTGGATCTGGATCTCGTGCAGCAAAACAACTTCTTGTCCTTTGTGTAAACCGATTTCTTTGTCGCACATGTAGAGCACAGGTCTAGATGGGTCAGCATCGTGTCAGGTCTGATCCATGTCCAAGCATATGCAGATGACAGAGCAGCCTTTTCCAGGAATCAATCATATCCAGCTGATCCAGATAATACAAGTCCTTTCTAAGTAAAATTCTTCGCCCAAGATCCAGACAGGTTTGAAGGGAATCTTTCTGGCCTCGAGAAACGGGCTGAACTAGCCAAGTTCATGGTGTCCCCGGAGCTGATACCAAAGCTTATGATCAACTTCATGAGCTAAGTGAGCTGGACCAATTCAAAGTTACAAACCACAAGAATCACATATTTCCAGAACTCTGTAAATTACAGGATTCGAATTGCAAATTCCATTTAGTCAGGCATAAGGAAAAGAGCAAAAAGTTCTGGAATACTCTCAAGTTGGCCCCTTCAAGTCTGAGAAAATGTCCAGAAATTTTGTACT
>JAANDH010001987.1:9331-21285 GCA_011799765.1 Nymphaea thermarum | reverse complement strand
GGTATTCCTCCACCCAGAAGGGGTACAAGTGTGTCGATCCTAGCACTTCCAGAGTCTATGTCTCTAGGGATGTTACCTTTCATGAACTTGAGGCATACTTCCCTGCGAATCCTCTTCAGGGGGAGTGTCTAGGTGAGAGGGTGGAAGAGTATTCTCAGCATCAGTTGATTCAGTTTACAGATTTCTTGGAGTACACGGCAGCTCTCCGAGTGTGGTAGATACAGTTAGTGAAAGCAGAGACAGTCAAATGGAAAGGGATATAGTCAGTGAGGGCAGAGACAGTCAGATGGCAGGGGAGCCGGTGGAAGAACAGTCCCGTGGTCACTTGTTTGGTCAGGTTTACGACAGAAAGAAGAAGGATGTGTTGGATGTTGTTGAGGTTACCAATCCCAATCTTGTGAGCTCCCCGGATGATCCAAGTCCAATGAGTGATGATCTTCCCATAGCCCTGCGCAAAGGCACCAGGTCATGTACCTCTCATCCCATCCAGAAATTTGTTTCTTATGCTAAACTCAGTAGTAACTACAAATGCTTTATTACATCCTTGTCTAAGTCTGTGGTTCCCAGGTGTGTTGAGGATGCTAGAGAGGATCCCAAGTGGCTGCAAGCTATGACAGAGGAGATGGATGTCTTGGCCAAGAATGGCACGTGGAAGTTGTTGATATTCCCAAGGGGACTCATTTAGTCGGCTCCAAGTGGGTGTTCAATGTGAAGTACAAGCCGGACGGTACCGTGGAGAGGTATAAGGCTCGCTTAGTTGCTAAGGGGTTCAGCCAAAAGTATGGTATTGATTACCTTGAAACTTTTGCCCCGGTTGCCAAATTGAAGACTGTGAGAGTCATCTTATCCCTCGCTGTGCAGAAGAAGTGGAGCATGAATCAACTTGATGTCAAGAATGCCTTCTTGAATGGTCACCTTGAAGAAGAAGTCTACATAAGTATGCCGCCTGGTTATGTTCAGGACGGGAAATGCTGTTACCTCAAGAAAGCGTTGTATGGCCTCAAGCAGTCTCCGAGAGCTTGGTTCGAAAGGCTAAGAGTGGTTATGAAGAACAATGGGTACAAACAGGGAAATGGTGATCATACTCTCTTCATCAAGCAGAGGAATGGTCTGGTGAGCCTCCTTCTTGTCTATGTTGATGACATGATCGTTACAGGTGATGATGAAGAGGAGAAAAGAAAGATGAAAGACACGTTAGCTACTGAATTTGACCTCAAAGACCTTGGTAAATTAAGGTATTTTTTGGGGATTGAGATTGCGCGTTCTGAGACGGGACTTGCCATGAGCCAAAGGAAATACACCTTGGACCTCCTGAAGGAGACAGGTAAACTGGGTTGCAGGCCATTTCTTACTCCCATGGAGTCTGGCACCAGAATCAGTATCAAGACTGGGAATATCTTGGATGAAGAAGGAAAAGGGAGATATCAACGTCTGGTTGGTAAACTTATTTACCTCACTCTTACTCGTCCTGATATTACGTATGTTGTGGGTGTGTTGAGCCAGTTCATGCATGCCCCTACTGACTGTCATTGGAAAAGTGCTGAAAGAGTGTTGGGGTATTTGAAGAATGACCCTAGTAAAGGACTTTTGTACACCTGTCAAGATCAATTCAGCATTGAAGGGTACTATGACGCCGATTGGGCAGGGTGCACTGATACTAAGAAATCTACCACAGGTTACTGCATCTTCTTTGGAGGTAACTTGGTGGTATGGAGAAGTAAAAGACAAGATATTTGTTCTAGGTCCAGCGCTGAGGCCGAATACAGGGCAGTTGCCATGGGGATCACAGAGATGTTATGGCTTAAAATCATTTTAGAAGACATTGGGATTAAAATGGAAGAGAAGATGAGGATGTTTTGCGACAACAAGTCTGTTATAAATTTGGCAAACAATCCAGTCATGCACGACAGAACTAAACATGTGGAGATCGATCGTCACTTCATACGGGAACGCATAGATGCTAAGGAGTTGATCATGCCCTACATGAAGTCTGAAGATCAAGTTGTTGATGTTTTGACTAAGTCTCTATGTACATCCCAATTTGAGAAGAATGTAGGCAAGCTTGGTATGTTTGATATGTATGCCAAGCTTGAGGGGGAGTGTTAGACGATATGTTGTAATAAGGACCCGGGTCCATATCTAGACCCGGTCCCATGGGGCGCGGGTACCGAGGCTGGCTCGGTACCCTAGGCGGCATCTCTTCTCTCCCCTTTATAATATCACGTAAGTGTAATTGTTGAGATTAAGTAAATTGATTTTCTCTCTCCTAGGGTTGCGGTTTGCCCCTAGGTTAGAGCTTCTCCGTGGTTTTTCACCTCTTCACGAGGTTTTCCACGTATATCATTGTGTTTCTTCTTCTCCCTTCGTGTGTTGCTTGTTTCTACAAGTATCATCATCATACAAGCGAGTATTGATGTCCATGGGTGTGGAGCCAGGTCGGCATCCTAGCATACATGTCTCTTGCAAAACATCAGTAACGTATTTCCTTTGGCACATGATAAGACCCTTCTGATTTCTGGCAAACTCAATACCTAGGAAATATCGCAGTTCACCAAGATCCTTGGTAACAAAGTGTCGTCCAAGGACATCCTTGATGTTGGAAATCCCCTGAATGTCATCCCCTGTAACAATGATGTCATCAACATAGACAAGAACTATCACCGTACCTATAGAAGTTTTCTTGACAAAGAGGGAATGATCTGCCGAAGAACGTCTGAAGCCCTCATTCTCAATATTCTCTGATAATTTCTGAAACCAAGCTCGAGGACTTTGTTTCAGACCATAAATTGTCTTTCTCAATCTGCACACTCTCTGACACTCCCCCTCAGCAACAAACCCTGGTGGTTGCTGCATATATACTTCTTCATGGAGATCACCATACAGAAAGGCATTTTTGACATCAAGTTGTGATAGAGACCAATTCTTGCTGACTGCAACAGCGAGAAGAATCCGTAAAGAAGCATGTCGTGCCACAGGAGAGAAGGTATCATAATAATCAACCCCATAAGTCTGAGTATAGCCTTTAGCAACTAGGCGAGCCTTATATCTCTCAATGCTGTCATCTGCTCTGTATTTGACCGTAAAGACTCATCTACAACCAACAATAGCGGCATCAGATGGAGGAGTAACGAGTGTCCAGGTGCCTCTAGACTGAAGAGCATCCATCTCTTCTTGCATTGCTGCGGCCCACTTGGGATCAGAAAGAGCATCCATGGGAGTCTGTGGAAGAACTACAGTCGACAGTCCCTTGACAAACTGTCGGTAAGTAGGAGTGAATCTATCCATGGATAAATGACCAGAGATAGGATGCAAAGTGCAACTGTGTTTGCCTTTCTTTTGAGCAATGGGCATATCAAGGTCATTAGGAGCATGAGCATGCTCGTGATATTCTCCTGTGGCATCATCATCACATAAAGAATTGTCAGCAGTGGTATGTTCAGGAATTACCTTGGGCGTGTTGGGTGAAGGCACAGGTGCACAGGGAGCAGGCGCAACAGGCTTAGTACGACGTTGGTAGACAGCCCCAAAACGTGAATCAACGGGTTTTGGACAACTCAGGAGAGGTAAAGGAAGATGGACTTCATCACTCAATTCAGGTGCCCTTAATTGAGTGCCATTAGGAGAGAAGAAAGAGGTAGGCTCAAAGAATGTAACATCAGCACTCACATAATACCGACGAGTAGAAGGATCATAACATCGATATCCCTTTTGAGTGCGGGAATAAACGAAGATCGCTTTGATGGCCCGAGGAGACAACTTATCTCTCCCAGGACCAAGCAACTGAACAAAGGCAACACATCCAAAAACACAAGGTGGAACAGAAAACAATTCTCTGTCAGGAAAGAGGACAGAGATAGGAATAAGATCTCCCAACACAGATGACGGCATGCGATTGATAAGATAGCATGCGGTGAGAACAGCATCTCCCCAGTACGAATGGGGAACATGGCTATGTATGATAAGAGTTCTGGCAACATCAAGGATATGACGATGTTTTCTTTCAGCAACCCCATTTTGTTGGGAGGTATAGGCACAAGAGGTTTGGTGGATGATACCCTTATCTTTGAAAAATTGCTCTAAAGAGGAAGCACAAAATTCAAGAGCATTGTCAGAGCGCACAATTTTGACACAAGTATCAAACTGAGTCAGAATTTCATTGATAAAATTTTTGATTACATGACCCACTTCAGATTTATTCTTCATAAGAAAGACCCAACTAACACGACTGTGGTCATCGATAGCAACAAGATAATACCTATGACCTTGAAGGTCAGGTGTACGACTCGGACCCCAAACATCAAAATGAAGTAGCTCAAACACAGAATGGCTACTTCGACCGGGCCGCAGAGGAAACGATGACCGATGATGCTTGCCCAACTGACAAGACTCACATTGAAAGGATGACTTAGGAGACAGCTGAGGAAGAATATGCAGTAGTTTCTGAAATGGTAGATGTCCAAAGCGCAAATGCCAAGTATAGGCCGAAGATGAGGATGACCCCGAAGAGGTAGACCCAGCAAAGGGAAAGGGATGCACTAGCCTGTAGAGACCTCCCTGTTCACGGCCACTGCCAATCACCCTGCCCGTCAGTATATCCTGAAACACAAGAGAAGAGGAGTCAAATATTGCACGACAGTTCAAGTCTCTGGTAATCTGACTGATAGAGAGTAGGCTATGTGGGAATTCTGGTGCATGAAGAACATGTTGCAACGGCAATGATGAAGTAAGTTGGACCTCTCCATGTCCAATAACGGGAGAATATTTTCCATCTGCTAGAATAATTGAGCGACCAGGTGGAGCAGGGACATAAGAAGTAAACTGTGCCTTGTCTCCACATAGATGTGTCGATGCACCAGAATCAATGAGTCAATCTGTAGTGTCAGTAGCAAGGCAAACTGTATAGGCAGAATACATACCAGATGAAGAAGCACTAGCAGCAGTAGTGATAGTAGAAGTGGTCGGATCAGGAGCATGCTGAGATCTATCTCCAATCAAGTTTCGCAACTGAGAGATAATATCATCGACACGTAACTCACTGGAGGAGGTAGTATGCTGAGCCTTAGGCTGCTCTGGATAATCAGGAGATGCAGTCTGATTTGCAAAAGTTGGACGACCATGTTTCTGCCAACACTTATCCACAGTGTGACCAATGCGATGACAAAACTGGCATACTGGACGCGAAGCCGTATTTCCACGACCACGACCTCCTCGTCCTCTGGCAAAGAAGGACCCACCTCTGCCACGAGTAGCAAGCATAGCAGAAGTGGTATCAGGAACAGTCGATGCAGGGATTGGAATTCTGCTTAGTCTACTATAAGCCTCATCAATAGGAGGAATCGAGGGACTAGTAAGCATCTGATTCTTTGCTGATTCATAAACAGAGTCTAATCCCGAGAGAAATACCCCTACCATAAGCATATCTCTATATGCCTTTTGTTGTTCACACTTACATGCAGGAAAGTAGCTATTTAGTCTTTCAAACATGGACTTGAGACTAGAATAATAAGTACGAAGAGGCCGACCATCCTGTCGCATCTGAAGAATATCATGATATAGCTGCATAATTCTGGTTTCATTTTTTGCTTGCGAATAAGTGGCTGCAAGAGAATCCCACATATCCTTTGCACTTTCCTTGTGCAAGACTTCATTGGCAATGTCTTGAGAAAGAGTACCAACAAACCATACCATAACCAGAGAATTATCTTTAAACCATGTAGTATATTTTCCTACCTTCTGTACGGGCTCGGGCTCCAATATAAGATGTTCCTTGTCATGAGCGATCAAGGTTAGTTTCACTTGCATTGCCCACATCTCGTAATTACCTCCATTCATTTTGGTGATAAGGCTGGAAAATGGGGAACTCTTCATCTCTCCCGAAGATACGAAGGAAGAAGTATTAGCCTCACTGCTAATTTCAGACATCTTTCAACACAAAGGAGAAAACCGAGCCACGGAATAGGAAGTGCAGGCAAAAATACAATCACATATGTAGAGACAACATGCTAATCATCAAGCAGTATGCAGTCAAACTCACTATGGAAGCCATAAGACTGATCGGCTGAGTAAGAAGCCACGGCAGAAAAAAAAAACTAAGAACGCTGATCACAGAAATAAAGCTAACAACATGCTATTGCGGCAGAGACTAAGCTGATAACGCTGATCAGAAACACGCCGACGAACAACTACGAAGAGGGAGATACCAGAAGCGACAGCCGTGATCAGCGGCAATGGACGTGGCCAAAGGCGACGGCGAGACAGGCGCAGCGTCGTGAGGCAGGCGGCGCTGGGCAGTAGGGGACACTGCGGAAGACAGGCGAGGCTGGGAGACAGGCAGCGCGGGGCGGAAGTAGCGGCGGAGACAACGCTGGAGGCGACGATGGGCAGCGCTAGGTGGAGCAGCGGCGGAGAGGCGACAGGCGGCGCTAGATGGAGCAGCGGCAGAGAAGCGACGGGCGGCACGGCTGGAGGCGACGGGTAAAGGGGCGACGGGCGGCACAGCTGGAGGCGACGTGTGGCAGAGGGGCAACGACGGGCGACGGCTGGCAGTAGGGCCGACAACGGGCGACGGCGGGCAGGCGGCGGCAGCTGACGCCGATCAGTGACGACTCGCTGAGAAGGAGACGGCTGGAGCTCTGATACCATGATAAAATCTGAGAGCTAGTAATTTGATTAACATCGAAATTTGCCCTAACTCCTCTTTATATAGACTAGAGGAGAGGGAGAAAATACAAGAGAACCATCTAAAGGAAAAGTTATTACAAAGATACCCTCTTAAACCTAAAACTGATTATAAACATATCTTAACAGTTATCATTATATACTAATCAAGATTTAGGGTACATCATAAAATACACAAAATAACATTAAGATTTACAAGTATGCCACCGCCCATGATGTGTTGAGCGTGTGGATCAAATGGGTCAGGTCTGGGTGACCCGACCCATTTGATCTACACGCCCAACACATGACCCGATCCATATTGTACAAACTTAACAGCCCCCTCAAGTTGTACAAGGGTCTTGATCATGCGCAACTTGTTCTTCAATTCCCAGAAATGGTGCCCTGTGAGTCCCTTGGCAAAAAGATCAACCACTTGTTCAGACATGGCTAAAAGTGGGAACAATCTCGTCTTCCGCAACCTATGTCACAATGGTACTGGTGCGGGTACGGCATTTTTTAAAATCTTGGTACGGGTACGACAACTATTATATATGATAATTAATTATTATTATTATATATTTTTAATTCAAAAATTTGAAAAAACCAAATGATATCATCACCAACAAGCAATGTTCCTTCAAGTTCCTTCCATAGATAATCTCATTAAAACAAAAAAAGCAATATCATCACAAACAATGTTCCATCCATAGATAATCTCATTAAAACAAAAAAAACAATATCATCACAAACGTTTACACCAACAAATACATGACTGCCTCTTTCTGACCACCGTTGATGAAGAAAACTGAAAACCCCTTCTTGTTTTGTGCAGACAAAGCAAATGGCGTGGGCATGTATTCTAAATATAAAGCAAAGCAAACGTCTACTATACCGAACTAAATATCCCAAAAAAAAAACGAGCTGGTTTGCATATATTCTAGAAACTAGAAAGAAAGCCATCACGGGCCAGGGCATCAAGAGTCAAAATCGAGCATCAAGAGACAAAATCGGGCATCAATGCAATCAACCGAAACATTAATTTACTATTTGATAAAAAGAAAGGGCCATCAATCAAGGATTCAAGAGACAAAATCATAAGATTGGGCATCAAGAGACAAAACCCTCAATACCGCCGCCGCAGTTCGTCGCTGTCCGTCGCTGGAGTCCAGTCGTCGTCCGCCGCCGCCCGTCACCAGCCGCCGTCCGACGCCGCTGCCCGTCACCAGCCGCCGTCCGACGCCGCTGCCCAAGGTTGCTGCTTGCTTGCCAAGAGCTCACCGCCAAAGGAAGGAAGAACAAAGTCGAGCCGAGGAGAAGGAGGTATGTGATTTTAGGTTTTCGACTTTGAGGTTCTTAGGGTATGGTTTGGATCTGGTTCCGATCCGGAACCAGATCCAAACGTACCAGAACGTACCGACGTACCGGTATTGCCGTACCGGTACGGGTACGACCTATGTCACAATGGTACAGGTTCGGGTACGGGGGTACGGGTACGGCATTTTTTAAAATCATGGTACGGGTACGGCGACTATTATATACGATAATTAATTATTATTATTATATATTAAAATTCAAAAATTTGAAAAAACCAAATGATATCATCACATAATCGCTAAAACCAAAACAATACCATCACATTAACACAATGTTCCTTTAAGTACCTTCCATAGATAATCTCATTAAAACACTAGTTATAATTTTAGTTTTTAAAATTTGTACAGAATCAGAGATCAACTTGTGAAGTATTGGCTGCCAAATGGTTTGAAGGTTTTCTTGTCAACATCTAAAACCTGCTTTCAAAAGGAACTAAATTCATCAAGATTCAAGTCATAGACTCATACTGATACGGATAATGATACTTTCAGTACTTTAAATTATAGACATTTGAATTTCAGAATTTGAAACTTAGAAAGCAATTTCCGATCTATGGGCTTCAATTGAAACTTTCAAGGAGCGACCAATGTGCAAACAAATAAACGTCCAAGGCATTAATGATACACAAATGAACAATTCATATGATCTCACATGTGCCTCGCCCGCTGCTGTTGCAAAACTAATTATAATATCTAGTAAGAAAGCTGTGAAGTAAAAGATATTAACATGTAAACAGTTAATTTTGCAAGCAGCGAAATATGATACACTAAGTTTTTTACATCGAGGAAAGGCAAACGGCAAAATTTTCCATAATTTGGCAGATTATGGGAATTAAGGCAGATTCATAAACAAACAAAAATGCAGTGTTGCATGAATTTGATTCATCAAACACTGTGTTGGTTTTTTTTGTTGTCAAACATCCTCTCAAGGTTCCAAGCAAAATATAGTCCAAATTAGCGAACAGCCCAAACACACATTATCTCAAACACATCCATATGTAAAGTATCAGGTTTGATCTGCATGACTAAATATAAAGCATTAAGCAAAGAAAACGTCTACTATAGTCAATACTCAATACCGAACTAAATATCCCAAAAAAAAAAACGAGCGTTGAGAAAGCCGATTCTGGCCAGGGCATCAAGAGTCAAAATCGAGCATCAGCCATCAAGAGATAAAATCGATGCCCAAATGCAATCAAACGAAACATTAATTCACTAATTGATAAAAAGAAAGAGCCATCAATCAAAGATTCAAGAGAAAATCATAAGATTGGGCATCAAGAGACAAAACCCTCAATACCGCCGCCGCCGTTCGCCGCCGTTCGTCGCCGTCCGTCGCCGAAGTGCAGTCGTCGTCCGACGCCACTGCCCAAGTTGGGGGCATCTCACCACTCACCAGTCACTGGTCACTGTTAAGCTTATGTACATGGGATCGGGTCAGACAGACCCGATCCAATTCTTTTATTCTTTAGTACTCCACGCGCCCCAATGTACTAGGCGGTGGCATACTTGTGATTTTTCACTCTTTTGTGTACAATCTGTTGTAAGGTGATTAGGTCACTATTCTTTGATATAACAAAAGATTAAGGGATCGTAGGGCTCATAGCCGTCTGCACCTTTTGCCTCCATTGAACTATTCTCCATCTTTTCTTCTCAATCTCTTGTTTACAGCCGGAGAGACACGAACTTCTGAAGATTCTTTCATGGTATCAGAGCCAGGTTCAGCATTGTCCTTCGGTAAGTGTTCTTCAATTCAGACGTGATTAACCCTAATTGCAGATTATGCACTAAATCCCTCTTTTCTGGCGTGACCTACTCGATTCCTCATTTCTGCCCTAGATTCTCTTTCTTTTGGCGTGATTAGCCCTAATCTCCTGGTCCGTTCGATTCTCCACTTTCACCACGAGTTGTGTTGTGGTTCATTAGGGTCGAGTTCATCTCTCACGGTGAAATCAACCTTAATCGGCCTCTTACACGTTGTGGGGAACTTGGTTAATCGCGGGGATTCTCCCGGAGATTTTGCCCTAATTTCTGCCCTAAAATCGTTGGGAGCTTTTGCCCTAATTTCTGCCCTAAAAATCGTTGGAAGATTTTGCCCTAATTTCTGCCCTAAAAAAAATCATTAGCCATGGATCAGTCGAATTCTTCTATCTTGTCCTCCAGTTTTCTTTCCCAACTTATCTCCCAAAAGCTGAACCACAGTAACTATTTGACCTGGAAACGTCAAATTGTTCCGTTCATCAAAAGCCATAGACTTTATGGACACATCGACGGCACTACTCCGACACCTCCACAGTACATTGATCGTGAAGTGAAGAGGACGGTAGTGGCAGATCANGTAACAAGAGGGGACATGTGAAGTCAGAGTGTTGGCACAACCCTCAGAACAAAAACAATCATATCAGGCGTGAGGGCAAGGCAGCAGCAGGGGCAGCTTCGTCATCATCTGGCCAAAATGTGACATCCAACATTCCAGCAGACGCACAACAACTTCTGATGACAGCCATATCCAAACTCCAGTTGAAACAAAATGAGCAAGGAGAGTGGTACGTGGACTCTGGAGCAGCAGCCCATGTTACTGGTGATGCATGTAACCTTTCTAGTGCTTTCCCTTATTTAGGTCAAGGCTCAGTTGTCACGGGAGATGGTTCCCATCACACAATATCACACATTGGAAATGCACGAATATCAATGAGTAATTCTTCCATACCGTTAAAGAATGTTCTTGTTGTTCCGACTGTCAAGAAAAATATAATCTCAGTCTCCAAACTTATTGATGACACTCATTCTTCTGTTGAATTCACACCATCTTCTGTTTATGTCAAGGATGTTCGAACCAAGAAGACATTCACTGAGGGCACTCGCAAAGGAGATATGTATGTCCTTGAAGAAGCTCCAACGATGTCCAAACAACCTCGTCTTTCAGAGTCATGTTTTCCAAGTCATAGTGAAGTCAATATTGCAGAGCATAATAAGCCATCCATTTGGCATGGTCGATTGGCTCATTGCAGTCAGTCTTTTGTTAGAAGTCTTGTTGCAGATGGGCTGTTAGATAAGTCCAGTCTGAGTCCAACTAGTGAGTCCGGCATGTGCTCGAGTTGTCACATCTGTAAGAGCCACGCCCTTCCTTTTCAATTGTTAAATAAAAGAGCTTCAAAGGTTTTTGATACCATTTACTCTGATGTTTGGGGACCTGCTCCGATTTCTTCTTCTTCCGGGAGTAGATACTATGTTATTTTTGTTGATTCACATTCCCGATATACTTGGATTCATTTCATCAAACAAAAATCAGAAGTTTTTCGTTTGTTCACTCAGTTTCATGCCTTGGTTCGAAATAAATACTCTAGTGATATCGTGCATTTTCAGTGTGATGGTGGTGGTGAATTTATCTCTAATGAATTTACTGATTACTTACTAAATCATGGGATCACTAGACACATATCATGCCCATCGGCATATTGTTGAAAGTGCGCTTAGCATGATGCATGACACAGACTTACCTATGACGTTGTGGACTGAGGCTTTTCACACGGCTGTCCATGTTATAAATCGTCTACCATTAGCTTTACTAGATGGGAAATCACCACACTTTCTATTGCATCAGGAACAGCCACATTATGATGAATTGCGAGTTTTCGGATGTGTGTGTTACGTGCACATTGACGTTTCATTAAGAAACAAATTTCAAGATCGTGCTGTCTTATGCAGATTTATAGGGTATACTGAAAACTACAAGGGCTATAGATGTTATAACCCTAAAACGGGGCGTGTGCATATTTCACGGCATGTTGTTTTTGATGAAAGCAGGTTACAGGATCCAAAGGCTACTCCCATGACACTCAATGACAAAAATGAGACATATGATACTTGGTTACATGCTGAAATTTTAAGACAAGGGGCAGAAATGTTACCTAAGCAGAA
>JAANDH010001986.1:0-21325 GCA_011799765.1 Nymphaea thermarum | reverse complement strand
CCAAGTTGAGCTTGTTTGACATATACGCTCCAACTTGAGGGGGAGTGTTAAGACATGTTTATATTGAGTGTTAGGGTACTTATGTAATAAGGGTTTCTTTTAATGACTTGCGTGTAACTTCTCCCTCTCCTCTATTCTATATAAAGAGGAGTTAGGGCTTCTTTAATGTTAATCAAGTTTTCTCTCTCTAAATTTAACAGTTATGAATTCATGGTTGCAATCGTTTTTTTTATTTCACAATTCCTTGCAATTAAATAGTGTTTATTCTCATGAATTTGTGTATTTATTATCAGGATGGACAAATCTCCACGGTTATCTTTATTCTTATTATGTGATTGGTGATGGAACGCTTGAAAGCTCATGGTAGACCTAGTAGAAATTTAGTAAATACTAATCAACTAGTAGGGGCCCAAACTGTGCATGACTGTATGCATGGGCACCCAAGAACTTGTTTCGTTTAGATCTATTGGGGGTGGATCAATGAACATATGCATTATTATACAATTTGTTAAAAAGTAGGAAGTTATTGTGTGATGCAAGAGAAATCACAATGAAGAATAAGTAGCGATATTTCTCGTTACTTTGGGACATGATCAACGAAATCGACAAACTCAATATGATTTTCAGCACTCAAGACAAATAATTAGTAAGTACTTCAACTTAGTTTTAAAATCAATTCTCCGTATTGCACATGAATACGTGGGATGTAGAGATGATACTATACTAGCTCGAGTTAGAGGAGATCCACGTTTCGTTCCATACTTTATGGTAAACAACAATAATTCACAATAGATACATCAACCTTTTTATTTGTGGTAAAACATTTAGAATATTAACGTATATTACGTATCAATAGGATTGTTTAGGAGCAATGGATGGTATACACATTCCAATATATGTCCGAAGAGACGGCCAAAGTCGTTAGTGAAATAGAAAAGGGTTCTTATCTCAAAATGTTTTAGCAGTGGTGTGATTCGATATGTGGTTTCTTTACATACTAGCCAGTTGGAAAGGAAGTGCAACTGATGCAAGAGTTTTGTACAGTGCACTTGTAATATTCAGCATTTTTGGGTAGGTTGGGTTGGATCACAGTCCAGACCCAGACCCAAACTTCATCGTGTGAAGAGGAGCCCAGCGCCAACTCTTCCTCTTCATCTCTTTCACTGTTTCTTTCGTGACACAGAGGTGGAAGAAATTGTTGCAGCAGCGGAGGTGAAGAGCGACGGTGGCACTAAGGTAAGCCTTTTCGGTCTCCCCTTGTCTCTCCTTTCTTCTCCTTCCCCTCTCTCTAATTTGTGTCTTTGTCCCCCTCTATCCTGAGTCTTCTCCATTGAATGCCTCCCTCACTCCCCAAGCTCTAGGGTTGTTCAACGAGTCGAGCTACTCGAACTCGACTCGTTTAACTCGGCTCGTATGTTTAAACGAGCTGTTTATTTAGTTAAACGAGTCGAGCTCGAGTTGATGAGCCGACTCGTTTATTTAATTGAGTCGAGTTCGAGTTTATGTGAGGGAACTCGTTAAACTCGAATCGACTCGATTATTTAGTGAACCGGTTTCTTTAAAACCGGTTCAAGTTCAAGATGAGAAAGCGCCAAAGGGGGGAAAATTTTTTAGGGTTTCATCTTTTTTCGTTTTCGCTCTCTCTCCTCTCCGACTCTCCCTCCCTCTCTCGCCTGAGTCCTCGCGGCGCTGACGCCTCTCGGTCCGACGCTTCCACTGCACCGCCGTCTGCTCTCTCTCACCGCTTCCAGCCTTCCACTGCACCGCCGTCTGCTGTCTCTCTTCTACATGATGTCAAACACTACACCCACCACCGACTCTCCAGCAGACCAGCCATCGCAAGGTAGCCCCTAATGTGCTTTCTTTCTCTCTGTCCATCTCTTTCTCTCTGTCTTTCTCCTCCTCACTCTGATGAAGATGGCAGCATAGTCAATCGATGGCCTCTGCCTCTCGATGGCCTCTCCCTCTCCTTATAGCCTGACCGCGCTGCTCTATTTGTTGCTAGACGGAAGAGGTCATGGACAAAGGTGTTTTCCCCTTTCCCTCTCCTTATAGCCTAACTGACTAGCGTGAAGCACGAGCAGCAGCAACAGAACAAAGGTGTTTCCCCCTTTCTTCTGCTTCAACAGGTACATCTCTTGTTGGTTCCGAAAGCAGATTACTTGTTATTGCTGTTGAATTTGTTTATGGGGTTTCTTCAACTTTGTTGTTTATGTACCCAGTTTGCTTTGCATAAATGTCAATGGAACACAAATCTCCTAATATTTTCACTGCATTGGTGTTAGCAACGTGAATGGTTTCTAGGCTTCATCTAGAAATGGATTATGTATCTGAGAATAAGGCAGGTTGTTGCATGCGTTATCTTTATAGAATTTCACTCCCCATAAATATGTGACAAATTTTATCTTCTCTGCATATATGCTTACAAGTTCTTATTTGCATTGTCATGGAGCATAGCGTGTGTTATGTAAGCTTAACCAGCTCTTCACTTTAATCAAGGGTGATACCAATTGTTACTGATACGAAAAGGTTGGGTTACCTTTTTGGCTCCTCATGTTGTCTTTCCTGTGAAATTATGTTGGATGCATGTGACATTAAGCTATTACCCTACCATTTTTTATTGTTGACCTGTTTGTTTATGTCATGTACCTGCTATTAGTGCTAGTTCTGGGATAGGCCTGCCCTTGCATGCCTGTCTTTTTTCTTGCAACTTTTTTCCTGCTATTAGGACCAGATGTTTCTGTTAAGTTGAGCAACTCTGAGTGTTTGAGGGTTACTTCCTGGATGCAGTCAATACAGGTATAAGTTTGCACATCTCTCGATGTTGTAGTAAATGATTGACATTATGGGATGACAAATCTGAGCTTGTGCTAATGTAGATGAACATGTTCAAAAACTTTCTTGGAGGTGGCTTTCAGACACATTTGCTGGCAAGTCTTCCTGGTTTTGTTATTCCGTTTTTACAAGAATCCCTTTTTGATGAATCTTCAGTACATACAATTAATGAAATATGCATTATTTGCAGGGCAATACTTTTCTACATGATGTTTTTGATTTTAAACCAAAACAGAGCAAGAAACAAGTATTATCAACAAAGGAGAAGGTAAAAGTGCTCATGTGATTGTAGAACTATGTGATATAAAGAAGCTTATTCAAGTTCCTTAGTTATGACATTTTGCATCCTTGGTGCTTTTGGATGTATTTACTGCTCATGCAGAGGATGTACTTGTCACCAAATTCGGTTTTAAACAAGGCCAGGACTCAAGAGTTGAACAAGCAAAGGTCAAATGCTCGGGTATATATCTCTCGCTCTTTCTCTCTTCTCATCGTTGTTCTTGTTCTTAATGAATGCTGAAGAGGCATACAGGTATGAATCCCTTCTCTTGACTTTCTTTCTTTCCTTGGCCTCTGCATTTGCAAAGGATCTTGCTTCTTAAGGATTCCATGAGATCACATTTGAATATGGTGTATGAACAACGAAAGCCGAACTCAATTGAGCTTTTCACGACAGAAAAGCCTAGTATCTTTTTCCAATCCCTGCCACAAAACTTGAATAGGATCCTGTGTGTATATTGTATTTTGGTTCTCTAATATTATTTTGCACCCTCATTTGTAAAACCATTTCTCTTTTCTTGATACGATTAAATTGGACTGAATTGCGTGCAGTTATCTAATTCCTGCACATAAAATTTTCATGCCATATAAAAGGCAACGAGCAGCTAGTTGATTCATAACTGGAAAGTTCTCATGTACATCATGGTGAATAATAATTGGTGCTGATCATTAGACTATTAGTATTGGTAAGATCCCTGATTATGTATAGTTATTGCTAATAATGTTTGATCTTGATGACAGTCTTCTGAAGGTGGCCTTCATCAAGGAAATTGGTAAACCATTAGTGAATACAACATCCCTGGATATGGACACCTGCTTCCAAGGCTTACCCGACTCAATCTCCATCCCCACTCTCACATTTCATTTTGAGGGCGGCGATCTGCAAGTGCCTGCAGAAAACTATATTGCGGTTGATTCAGTAAAGCAGTTGTCTTGCTTGGCCATTCTTGGAAATTGTAAAATGTTCATGGGATTGTTGATATACCGAAGCCTTAAATAGTTTTTTTTTTAATTTCTTTTTATACTGGAATATTTGAAGTGTTGTGTAACACAATGTCTATTTAGCTACAAGCATTACTCGCTGATACTGTTCTTTACAAATGCATGAAACACATTTCCAAGGTGCCAATAAAATACCAACATTGTCATTTGTCAGCTGTGAAACACAAAACGAGTTAAACGAGTCGAGCTCGACTGTTAAACGAGTCGAGCTCGACTCGTTTAACTCTAATGGTTTCATAATTAAATGTTAAACGAGTTAAACGAGTCGAGCTCGACTATTTATAGGCGAGTCGAGTTCGAGCTCGACTCGTGAACTCGACTCGAGTTCGAGTTCGAGCTCGAGCCTTTTGAGTCGAGTCGAGTTCGAGCTGGGCAAACTCGGCTCGTGTGCAGCCCTACCAAGCTCTCACTCCCTCTCTCTTGCACTCTCTCCCTCCTTCGCTACTCTCTCGTCTCTCTGCTCGCATCTCTATCTCCATTCTCTCCCATTAGCTCTCTCCTGCACTGTCTCCCTCATTCGTAACTCTCTCGTCCCTTTGTTCGCACTCTCTCTCTCTCTACCGCCAGCCACTCTCACTTGCAGCCTTCTCTCACCCTCACCATCTCTCTCACTCTCTCATGCATGCTCTCCTTATCGTTTCTTTTCTTCCTTGCTTCTACATTGTTGCCGTTTGTCCCTCTCTCTTCGTCTGTCCATTGCCGTATCTCCCTCCCATGTGCTACCTCTCTTGCTCATAGCTCTCATGTCCTCTCTTGCCCTCATCTTCAGCCTCCCTCAACCAAACCACCTCACTCATAGCTATATTGTAGGCTCTTTTCTAACAGCATGCCCTTCTCTTCAACTTTCTTTCGCTCATTCTCACTCTAATTGTCACTGTTGGATGGAATTGCAGCTTGTGAAACATGTCTTTCCCCTCATAACAGCAATATAGTCGTTTGGGGATCAGTCGAGTGATTGATGTGGCTGCTTGGAACACTCCAACAGTTAGGACTCTAATAATGGGGTGAGCAAGGCCTAATCGAGCCTAAATTGTTTAATATTTTCTGTTAGTGCATGAATAATTATTATTTGAGCATGCCAGACTCAAGATTGAAGGATTTATAATGCATGTTAGTGACATTGCTATTTTGGAAAAGGGATAAGATTGTTATGGATGGATGATGATCTATGCATATGATGATCTTTTTAGCATGGTGATACTAATAATTGAAGTGGTTTGGAAGCATGGTAGAGATTTTGATGTTGTAGAGAAGGTATAGAGCCATTTCAGTGAACTCGTGACGTGTGCTATTGTTGGTGTGCATACTTGTTGGGAAAGAGACCAATTAGAGGGCTTTAGCAGACAAGTTGATGAGTTACACCTTAATGATTTTATTTCATACTTGTGTAGAATGTAAAACGAAGCGAGTAGAGAACTTATTGCTTGATTATGTTTGCAAGTACATCAGGCACATCGAATAAACCTTGAAAGACAAGATTCGAAGCTCGAGGCGTTTTGGGTATTTTGAAGACGTGCGACAGGTATGGTGGCATTCCAGGCAAATCCCTGTCTGAGGGCCAAATTTAAAGTGCATGCTTTTCAAAATCGTAGGATCCTATGTTGTGTTTGTGAATGTTGTGTATGTTATAAGTACTTATTGCTACATGAATGTATGTATATGATTGAATGATTATGAGATTAGTTGAATGTTTTTAAACTACTACGCAATGACATATGCATTCTAACAATTAACTGCTTAGGGCAGATTAGACATAGTCTTGAGTTGAGTATCTCCTCGACCCTAATTTGCATTAGAAAACATCTTGGAATGATAATTACATAGGACAATTATGAGCAAATCAGATTGAAACTACTCTCCGTAGTTCAGCCAAGTTTTGTAAGATAATGGTTGATGTCTTTAATTGATATGAATGTTGCAATATGTTTCGTATGCATTGTCATGGACATGATGCAATTGAATGAATTTGAAAGATAGTTGTACTTGTAAAATTATGACAGCTAGATAAGAGTATTGACTATATGTGTAGCCATCGTGTGGAAACATCTAGAGGTATGGGTGCACTCGTGAAGTGAACCAACCTCATATGCTAGACATCATTTTGTGCATGTGCTATCATAATGATAAATAAGAATGAACAATAGATGTGAGACCAGTGGGTTATGGGAATGTATTTGGGAGATGTCCTGCCCTTACCACTGGTCTTGCCTGCTTGGAGCGCAGGTGGTGCAAAGCCCCGGAACATTGTTGTATGATGTGCTTGGCGCATTGGACTCTCACCTTTCCAACCTGAGTGTCTTAGGGAATGCTGAAAAACTCTCATTGAAATTCACACATCTATGGATGATCATTCTATTGTTGCAGCATGAACTTATTTGTATCATTTTGGGCTATTACGGGGGTTGTCTCTAGACTGTAGACCGCTCATGGCATGCACGTGTCTTTGTTTGCACTCATAAGAACTATCAATTCACTAAAGCTAATGTAAATGATATGATTGTATGTGAATGTGAATATGAACGATGTGAATATGCATGAAGTGCATGTGACAATCAAATATGTTAATTGTAGTAATTGAGTGGTCCCTACATGTTGTGGAGTATGTGAGGGGCTGCCATAACATGTGACTTCAAGCTACTATCGTGATGTAGTAGTGTTTATGTTTTTGTATATGTTACATCTTATATTTGAGTCTTTACCTTAGAGGGTTAGAGATTTATCTAGTTTGTTGCCATATTGCAAAGGCTAAGCCTTCTGTTGTTTACTTTTTTAAATTTTGACGTACTCGGGGTAGCAAATTGTTTAGATGGTTCAACTCACATCCTAATGGGATGATTTGGGGTCTATTGTAGTGTCGGTGCGTCGTGGTTGGGTCTCATTAATGTCTTGTTTTGTTAGACATCAATGTTGTTTTGGGGCATTTTTGTCATGTATTGTTGAGAAATATGAAGTGAATTTTTTACGAACTGAATTTATTATATAATGAAAGTTTGTCTCATTGTCTTTTGATATGCATAACTCTTTTTGAATTGTTGTATCGTCGCACCTTGATGTTTTATGTTTTAACAAAAAAAATTATTGGGGGGTAAAAAGGTTGGGGTGTGACAATAGTAGAAAATAATCTTCATCCATTAGAAAGTCCACATAGTAATAAAATAAATATCAATGGTTTAAATTTACTATCATCAATTTAATTGTTTAACTGACAAAACACATATTGTTGATTATGAAATAGGTAAATATTATCTTACCGATGTTGGATATCCAACTATTGTCAGATTATTAACTCCATATAAAAGATGTCGGTACCATCTATCAACGTTTAATGTATCTGGATATAGGCAAACCGAGACAAAAGAAGAATATATAAATATGAACACTCATCTTTACACACTATTGTGGAGAGAGTGTTTGATTTGCTTAAGGCAAGACTTCTCATTCTGAAGAATCATGTATCAGATCCAATATTCACTCAAGTTAAAATTCTACAAGCAGTATGTTTTCTTCATAATTTTATAATCAATCATAATCCAAATGGTGAACAATTTCCTTTTGATGATATAAACGAGAGTGAAGTAAAATTTTAAATGATAATGAAATTACTGCAAACGCAAATACATGATAGCAACAATGAATTTCATGAGTAAATTATTTCAACAATGTGAAATGATTATGTTTCAAGTAAGATACTCATTGTTTAACATTCTCATTATATTATATGTCATTGTTTTAATTATACTTAATTATTTTAATACTTTATGGTAATAATCAAATTATTTGTTTGTATTTTTAATTTCTAAAATGTAGGAACCAGACAGCGATGCTTCTTTTAAAGTATTACATGATTTCGATGAGAAGGGTAGTGTGTAGGAAAAAAAAAGCTAGTTATTTAGTGAATTGTCATAGTTATTTTTTTTATTATGGTAGTTGAACATTTTATACTATTTGTATTTTGTAGTTTTACTTGATACTGGTGGTTGATGTTTTTGTTATATATATATGAATATATTAAAAAGTTGATTTTTTTACAATATTATGGATCATGTTATCAAATGTATTGATTTGTATATAACATGTTGTTATGAATTTTATACTTGTTTTGATATAACATGCTCAAACAGACAGTTCAAACATAACATAAATAAACACTAGACATGACAGACAGAACTGACTATGGAAGACACAAACATCAGACAAAACGGATAGATCAGACAAAACAAAAACAAACATCAGACAAAACAGACAAGATGAACGTAATGTTCTGCTCCTAAAATCTTCATGGTGGACAATGAACATTATTGTCCATAAAGACATGACGGTAGTGTGATGAACAAGACGTTTTGTCTGTCATAACCCAATGGATAACAATCAAACGACCTCTAAAAATAAAAAGGTGGTCGACGAAAGAAAGAGAGCAGTTGGAAAGAAGGATCG
The DNA here is from genome assembly GCA_011799765.1 of Nymphaea thermarum. Classification (NCBI taxonomy): domain Eukaryota; kingdom Viridiplantae; phylum Streptophyta; class Magnoliopsida; order Nymphaeales; family Nymphaeaceae; genus Nymphaea; species Nymphaea thermarum. The sequence continues at coordinate 12,775 of JAANDH010001986.1, read as the reverse complement.
ATTGCCATAAACCATAGTGAGAAAAGAGAAAGTGTTTTTACCCTAAACCGGTGAACAGGTTTCACTTGAATTGGCGAACCGGTTTATACGATTCAACCGGTTTTAAGTAGCGAGTTGAGTCTAGCTTAAACGAGTCAAGTTTTTGCAACTAAAACTTGACTCGCTTATCATTTCAAGTTTAAGTGTAAGCTCTAACTCGACTTGTTTATAAATGACTTGAGCTCGAACCGATCTTTTCGAGCAAGTTGGAGTCGAGCTCGACGTTGTGCAGCCCTACCTACAAAGTGGACAAGTTAGACCTAAATGGTGGACAAATTAGACCTCCATGGTGGACAAGTCAGATGTTTACATTTTTGTCTTGGACTAATATTCAATTACGATAAAAAAAAGTCTATATTATATCTAACTCCAATTTTAAAATTCATAATATGAATATGATCGGAATTCAACTGTTTTTTTTTTCATCTAAATCTAAATCCAACTTCTAAATATAGAATCAGATCCAAAATACATTATGATATATCAGAGAACTGCTTTCTAAAGTGAATGGACATTGAATACAGAATATTTATTTGAAACTAAGCTGAATCTAGATCTGAATTTGATAAGATATTTGCTTCAAACAAACCATCAATCCAAATATTTTCATATCTCATTAAGATCTAAATCTAATCTGATTTACTAATTGTCATCCTAAATATTTTTCTATATCCGGATTGATAAGGTATTCCGTCTGAATCTAATCTAATCCATAACGTCCCTAAATCCAATCAGAACAGGAGTTCTATTCCCGAAACAACCCGTATTTAGAGGAATCAAATCTGTGAATTGGGCGGATCAAGAAACCAGTTGGGTGGGTCAGGCGAGAGCGGCCCCAGAGCACACCTTGCTAACTGCCCTTCGCCCGTCTCTCACTTGGTTAGCTTTCCGCCCCCAGACCTTCCCGCCCGTCCGAGTAGGAGAGCGCGGGCCACGTTGGCGTGAGCCAGCTAAGCGCCACGTGTTCTTTGACACGTGACTGTCCACGTGGACACCTCCACCGCCCCGAAATATATATGGCGAAGAACTTCAACGCCCTGGAGAGGCTTCTGGACGCTTCCTTTTCCCCCCACCAACGCCTCGCAGAAGACGCTTCTGGAGACTTCCTTCCCTTCTTCTATCTCTTTCTCTCTCCCTCTCTCTCCTTCTCTGTGGGTGGCGGCGGTTCCGGAGGGCTTAGGAGTCGGAAAGAAAGCTGCTGAAGCGAAAGGAGTGTTTGGATTTGCTGGAAAATGGCTGAAGAAGAGGAGGAAGGAGACGGAGGAGGAGGAGGAGAAGGAGAAGAGAAAGGGGAGAAGAAGAAGAAGAAGAAGCAGGGCCCTCAGCTTTTCATGTGGGGGTTCCTTCCAGGAGCGTCAGTGGAGAGAGCGCCTCTGTTATCCCCTTCCCTGGTTCCATCCCCGACATCCGGAGACGCCCTGAAGGATGTTTGCGGTGGTGGGTGCGGATTCGCAATGGCGATTTCCGGTAAATTGTCCGTCTTTTCCTTTGTCTGTTTCTATTTTATTTCGGCGTTTGTTGTGTCGCTTCGTTTGGTTGCTTTAGCTGGTCTCATTGGTGATTCAAGCTATGCGGAATCCTCATTGTCGGTTGCAGCCTTCTTTTTGTGTTGGGTATGCTAAGACAATTCTTAGCTATTGATTTAATTGCTCAGTCGGAGTTGCTCATAATCCAACTTCGTTGCCGAACAACAAATGTGGCTTTTCCTTCTCTTGCATCAGCTGTTCTACTTTGCAAGGGGTTTATCAATGTCATTGGCAGCAACAAAGAGTGGGGATTTAAAAACAAATGATCCATGGACACGTTGAATTGGGAAGTGCATTGGCCAAGCTTCTCTTGGATGAAAATTACCTACTTTTTTGTCGTTTACCTTATTGCAGAATAGGCTTCGACCAGCAACTTGAAATACATAAAACATTGGTTAGCTAACGTGGTTCAGTTCTCAAATTTAATTAGTTATGAGTTGCGATGACAGGATATAAAATTTGGAACAATAAACACTATGCGAAACTAGATCTGGAAGAAAGATATGTTACAAATTTCGTGGAATGATGTAGAAGATTGGAAGTTTGTGTTCGTAAAACTATCTTGGTCTTAAATGCATGTCAACATTTCTGCATTTAGACAACCGACAGCATATTACCTTGAGTTGGAAATTTCAAAATTATTTGGGCGAAAGGATGGTACCTATCAAAAGCTCCCTTTTACTTATTAAATTACCTGGACCTCAGTTCCCTCTGCTGAAATTATGTAAATATGCACTACTGGACTGAAGTTTTATGTTTCTATTACGATATAAACCTGTGTACATGTCATAGACATGCTTTTGCTTCAATATTGAATTTATCTATGATTAAGAATGGCATTTTTCTACCGTCTATGCATCAGAATCGGGGAAGCTTTTCACTTGGGGTTCAACAGACGATATGGGTCAAAGCCATGTGACTGCAGGAGGCCATGTGGTATTGAAACTTTTTGGAAAGTTTGAGCTTGTGATCTATGGACTACGTGTCTAAGCTACAAATGAAATTTATTTTTCAGGAATTACCAGAGCAGTTCCGTCTTCCCACAGATGTGCCTATAGTGAAAGCTGCAGCAGGGTGGGCACATTGTGCTTCAGTCACTGGTACTACTAAATATAGAGCCATTTTAGCGGATTGTGATCAATTTCTTGGTTGTGCTAACTGTAAGTGTCTATCCTTTTTGTGAACCAGAAAAGGGTGAAGTCCACACTTGGGGTTGGAGAGAGTGTATTCCAAGTGGGAACACTGTTATAGATTCTGCTGCTACTGGAGCGTTTAGGTTGGAAGATGGCGATGGACGTTTGACCTGTCAAAGTGATGAAGGGAATCACAGAGAGTGCTCCACTACAGATAATTGTGACTGCCCTCAGGCGTCTCTTCATGCATCCTCTGACGTTTCTCAAGATGGTACTGGCCATGAATGTAAATCTTCTAGCGTCCACAGTGATGTCACAGAGGGTAATTAGATGATCTGTCATAAGTCTTAAACCCCTTCAGTTTCATTTTATTGTCTTCCAAATGGTATTATGATTCTCAGGTCAGTAAAATTTTGTATTGAAGGCAGTAAGCGTCGGAGATTGTTGTATACAAGACAAACACAGGAGGGAACAGATGCAGTTGAAGAAGATATTTCAGCTCCGTTAAGCCTTGTCACAGTGTGCTTAGGAACTAAAGTTACCATGGTTGCTACTGGTGGACGCCATACTTTGGCTTTGTCAGGTTTGGACTTGCTTCATTCGATGTGATACTTAGGGATATGCACTTTGTATTGGTCTGTATGTTCTGCATTCTAAATATGCTTCTGGTGATCTGTGATTTTGGTTGAAAGAATTCTATCGCAGAGCAAAGCAGTGTATCAAAGTAGCTTACTTTGCTCTTATTTTAGACAGTGGTCAACTATGGGGCTGGGGCTATGGAGGGGAAGGACAGCTTGGTTTAGGGTCTCGTGTTCGATCTGTATCATCTCCTCATATTATCACTTGCTTTGGAGCCTCTTCCTATCAGAAGCAAAGATTACAAGCATGTTCTATAGAATCTAGTCACTTTGATGAAAAAGTTTGTACAACCAAACCTTATGGAAGTTACATTAAGGCTATTGCTTGTGGAGGTCGGCACAGTGCTGTTATAACAGGTATAAGTTCTATACACATTGACTCCGGATGCCATGAGGCAGGAAATACTTGTTAGCTTAGGACTATGTCTCATGTTTGGGCCTGGGGGCAGGTGTGGGAGTGGATATCAGTGTGGGTGCATCATTTTTTAATGGAAACTTGGTTGTGCATTTAGGAAAAGAGAGAGAGAGAGAGAAAATGGTGCATCACAAGTTTGTCTGTGCTCCTATATTTTCTACCTGGATTCATCAAAGGTTCAAATTAATTTGATGAATCTGATTTACTGATTTACATAGTTTATTTAAGAAATAAGAACCTTTGATATACATTACTTCAACAAAAATTTGGGAATTCAATAACTTAAAAAAGTATAATATATAAAATCATGCAATTTTGAGTTTTAAAAATTCAAAATAGTTAGAGAATGTTGAAACAAACCACAGAAAGCTTAAATATATTAAGAAAAATTATTTCTCAAAAAATGTGAAAAACATGATATTTTTGTTTTGGTGATCTTTCCAAAACAATGTTTTAAATAACAGTATCATTGCTGCATTGGCTGATGCTTATGGGCCGAATTTGCCCTATTTTTACTTTTTTGAACTTAAAAAGTTAAATATTTTTTATTTATATGAAAAATAAGAAAAAAAATAAAAAGCCTGTATATGCATTGTACTGCCTTGGTAAGCGGCTGTAATCTGTATCATATCCGAAAACACACTTTAATATGGAGCAATATTGGTAACACTGTTTCTAGATCACTTTTTCTTAAAAAAGAAAAAGATTTCTAATTCACTCTTCTTTTTCTGTTTGTAATGCATTTTCTTGAAAAATCGCCAATATTTGTCATAATGCTTCATGGTGCAAAAAAGATAAATGGATAATCCAGGGCATAAAAAATGAATGGCTCATAATGCATCACATGATGGGTCCCAACTCCCAAGCATGATCTCTAACAGATAGACCATGTTGAATCTATCTATACTATAACTATATAATAACAATAAAATATTAACAGCTGCATCTGAGATGCACCCTTGTTGCACCTGCACGTGGTACATACCTGATTCAGGAGCTACAGCTTATCCCCTTCACGAATGTAGTTGTTTATGACGTGACAGGATTATTGTGTTGGAATTTATTCATGGAAACTCTTCTTTTTTATTTTGCATCATGACCATCTGAGATAGATATTGGCCATCATTTATTTGTTTATGCATACAAACAAAGCAATGGAAGAAAATTGATAATGGTAGTGACAGGAAGATTGTTTGTTTAGTATATAGATTTTGTGGAATGCAACCATAAGGTTTTAGAAACTTATCTTTGTTGTTTATGGTTTTCTTCGAGCCTTTCCAGTGTATTGATAAATCTGTTATTTATCACTGTCACTAAAATCCCTTCTAACATGCTTCTGTTCTCTTTGAAGAATTGTTTGTATATCATAAAAGTTGTCCCAATTTTTTCATGCTAGAATGTCTATAATGGAGGAACCCTTGTAAATACTTGAAGTATGAACGGCGAAGACATGTTGACAAAGTGAAGTTGGACAAGGGAGTTGTCTCATGCTTCTTGCAAGGCATGTTCAAGTTTTAGTTATAATATCATTAAAAATGTGTGGCATAATTTTGTTGGTGGTAGATGCAAATAATTGTCTATTGGATTGTACAATGGTATCTGTGGCTGTATTGGTTGCATTGGGTAGTCCTATTAAGTAATCAGAGTAGCGGTTCAACTTCAACCAGTTGGCACTATGTTATTCATTTATAATAAGTTAATCTTAATTGGAGAAAGACTTGACCCCCATATGCATCCTGTATCTTTTTTTATCAAAATTCTACTGGATGCCTTTTTTCTCCAAGAGGTGCTCTCTTCAAATCTTGCGTCCATCTTGAAAATTATTACCTTAGTGCCTGAGATATATTATATAGTAATCTATGTTTGGTCAAATCATGACATTATTTGCCACACTTTCTGCCTAAGTTATTCGTTTGGATTCTGGAATCATGTTAGGCCCCTTTACTTTGGCCAAATTGGTGTGTAACTGCATATGTCAATGCAGTTGTGATGATGTGTAGGACCTTTTGTTTAATTGGAACTCCCTTTTTGTCGTTGGCCTACCATCCATGATCAAGTAGACCATTTTTTCTGCTTTCGTTTGTCAATGTCCATAATGTACCTTCATCATAGGAAAATGAATCCATTATTGAATAGACCTTGGGTTTCTTCTCAACAATCTTGTAAAAGATCCAGAAAATGGCCATTTTACAAGAGCAGAGCACATAAAATAGACAATCATATGATTGTGAAATCCATCCATCTATTTCAAAAACTTTTAAATGAGATCTTTACATTTTGACATTGATAACTGTGCTTTGACCTCAAGCTACATCACATGGGTGTAGCTACATAGGTATTGATGCAGACATGGGTGTATATGTATATATATTATTAAGGCACCAAGGCGCTGCTTGGGCGCCAGGCAGCACCTAGGTGCCTAGGTAAAAAAGGCTACCTTTTTTTTTTTTATTAATTTTTTTAGTTATGTTAACTACTACATAATAAAATTATGTACTTACTGACTGAATTGTGAACTTATATTCCAGGTATGCCTATCACTACTACACAGACATGTGTAATACAAAAAAGTAAAACATGAAAAGCTATGCTCTTCTGATCTAATTGAATGATCACACTTTGTAAGTAAAGCCAAAAAGTAAAACATGAAAAACTGTTCTGTTCTTGTTTACATGACAGACTAACAGTACATTTCCAGCTTGTTTACATACTGGAAAGTGGAAACTGTTCTCTGCTCTTCTAGCCGATGCCTTTGTTTGATGCACAAAAGAAGACGCGCCATTCTTGTTTACATACTGGACACAATGCTTGCATTTCTTAGGATGAGATCCTGTCACAATCCAATTCCAGACACATACCTAAAAGGCTAAAACATTCCAACTTTAAAACAACAGGTTCTCTATATAAAGTACTGCAATAGAAAAACTAAATATGAATTCTGGTGTAAACAACCGTGTATCCTGTTATGAATTGAAATCCATTTTATATTGGACCTTATAGACTATTGAATAATTTCAAACAAAAATTGCATCAAATCAGTACATTGATATACGTTATAACAGATTCAACTGCAGATGGATCTAATTTAACAATTGCTTCAGATTGTACATATAATATCACACACAGTATATACAATAAAATCACTGATACTTCCACTTGAATTCATTTTCTTTGAATCTCTCTCTCTCTCGCTAGGGTTATTGTATCACATAGTTTCAAAAAGGCATCTTAGGTTCTTCTAAAGTAACAGTTCTATGCATGCTTTGATACCGCAAATGGTGGAAAAATATAACCTCATCCACATATATAGTTGCTTATCAGAATTCCTTTTCTTTGAATCTCTCTCTCTCTCGCTAGGGTTATTGTATCACATAGTTTCAAAAAGGCATCTTAGGTTCTGTTAAAGTAACAGTTCTATGCATGCTTTGATACCGCAAATGGTGGAAAAATATAACCTCATCCACATATATAGTTGCTTATCAGTATTTATCAAATTTGTTTCGAAGGGAGGACGAGCTAGATTTGGAAACCAAGTGGCAGCAAACGAAGGGATTAGTTGCTCTTTGTCCTTTATTTCATAAAATTTAACCGGGCTATACTAACAATTAACAGATTGCATATCAATTTTGTTGTTACAGCTATGGAGTTTATCCTGAAATAATGGCGAGAAAGTAGGCAAGGAATAGAAAAAGAAACCATATCAAGAAAAGTGATTGCCTAGCCATGCCTATATTGTTCAGACACACTTAAATGGTAGTTATGTCTTTTAATTCCACTTGACATGCCCTGGTTATGTCTTTTAATTCCACTTGTACTAAACAAGGTGCTGATCTATTTCAATGTTATTCATTTTACCATGCTGAATAGGGTTAAAAACAAAATTAATTGCACTCTAATTATCACATGATAATATGGACTGCGAAATATTTTATCCTAGATTACCCAATAGATTTTTCACCCATGTGACCTCTGCAGTGCCTGCTGTCATGGATCTATAATTTTATACTCAACCTGTTCTAGACCGTGTCACTAGTTTTTTCTGCTGACTACTCCAGAATACAAGATTGTTGCAATGAACACACAATAACCAGAAATTGAACATCTCTTGTTTGGATCACCAATCCAATCTGTGTTTATATATGTAATAAGCTCATATCTTTGATGTATACATTTATTTTTACAATAAACAAGTCTGTCTCCTATGGTGCCTTTTCCAGAATGGACATCACAACCTCCATATGACCTTCCCTTGGAGAATGCGTAAACTAGGACACTCGATTAACCTTATAAACAATATTGGGTCTGGTAAGGGTTAGATATTGTAACATCCCTACCAAACTCCAATATCTTGTGGGATTTTTATAAGGTTCTTTGTCTTTAATATTTTGTTTTTGATGCAATACAGTTGGAGTATTTACTGGCTTGCAATTGGACATTTTTGTTCTCTCTAGATCCAATGTATATTTATGTTGCACCCGTAAATGTTTCATTTTAGAAGCCTTTAGTAAGTACTGGTTCACGTCAGACACATGTTCTTTTGAACTTCCAATCAATACAATCACATCCACATATAATAAGGGTAACTGAAAAATCCTCACGCAGGGAAGAAAATGGACGGAGAGAGAGAGAGAACATGAAAGTTTTAGAGTGGTTCGGCCTTAGCCTATATAGAATTTTTACATGATGATGAGTTGCCTTTAGATGTACAGCTTACATAAGGGAAGGGTTCATGCATATGATCTTTGATACATTGGTATTTCTCAATGTTTCGTTTCAGAAGAAAGGCAACTGCACATTCTTTATTTGAGTTACTATCTTTACAGAAACTTCTTGTAATCTTCTGCTCTTGCACATAGCTGTCTTATCCTGAAATTTGTTCCTAAGAGATGAGTCAATATGCACATCACAAATGCAGCCCAAAATACGGAAGTTGTCATAAGAGGGCTGCTGCTCAAACAAAACATAATGCGGTGCTTTGTGAACCAAGATCAACATAGGAAGATAATTTATAATGTTTTCTCTCTGCAACTCCATTTTGCTATAAAGTATGTGAACATGAAATTTGCCTACTTACGCCATACTCCCTGTCAAAACTGAACTCAAGCTTTCCTACCTTGATTTCCTCTATTTCCTCATCCATAACCTATAGAGACCTTTGTAGCAAACATTGAATGGGAACTGATAGGGTCACTTTCTTTTGCTCTTTATTTTATCGTGCTCTCGTGTTAAAAAAGTTTTGCCTGTAGATCTTGAAAACTAGGCAACTGAGGAAGACATCGCAGGGCAGTAGTAAGCATGACCAAATCAGGTCCTAAACTATTGATCAGTTGCTGCACAATATTTTTGTTTGAGATTGTACTGCCAATAACAGCCAACTAATCAGTGATGTCTTTCATATGAACTATGTACTCCATCACAAGCTTGGCCCTTTCTTCAGATTTTGGAATTACCTCTTCAAGAATGAAACCCATGCCTTTGAAATCTGTGAATAAGTGTGAGTCTGGTGGTTCCATAGTTCTGCTGCTATGTAGTCATATGAGAGCATAGCCAACACCTGCTGAGAAAGTGTTGATGTGATGTAGACGACCACAAACTGAACTCGTTTTCTGCAAGCACTGTATTCCAAATTCTTTGTGAATTTGGAAGAAATAGCACCATTTTCATCTTTGGTTTCCTGCACAATAAACTATGGTGGCGTGAAAGCTGAACCATCAAGATGCTCATCAAGATCCTACCTCCGTTTATATATGAATGGAAGGATTTGCCCCTTTCAAGTTAAGAAGCTAGCATAAGTTTCTTAATAACAAGCTGATTTAGAAAATTGATTCAAATAGTATGGCAGTGAGACGGACCTTAGAAGTAACACACATAAGAAACATTTCAAATTCACATTTCAGATTCACAGTAGAAATTTGGTATCTCGGTCAAGAAAGTTCCGACTCAGAGGCTCATGTATCACACAACAGAAAATTGAGGGAAAGAGCAAAATGTCTCAGCAGAAGAAAGAAAGGGTGAGTGGAGTAGCTTTAACCTCTTTACTGGAAGAGCTGATCTCTCTAAGCATGTCAATGGAAAAACTCGTAAACCTGGCTCTGATACCATCGTAGATTTTGGAGGACTAGGCTTTATCTTGGATATCCACAGTTTAGTTTGTGAGAGGAGGATGCTAAAGGAATGGGTTGAGGCAGAGGCAGAAAATGGTGCACCACCTAACCCTAATCTCGTATATTACTAAAACATAATTACACTTGAGACTGAAATGCATCACACAACTAAAAATATTAGAAGACTGCCACCAATAGGTCACCCAAACAAGAGTGCGTCAAAATTAAAGACACGTTGGAGCTTGCAGCATCTGGATCTGGATTCAGATCCAGATGACTCTTAACAAGTACTACCCGTATGGGCACTTCAGGGCATGGGTTTGTACGAGCATAGCCAGGACACAGGTAAAGCTGCTGAGGTGCAGTGAATGCATCTTCTGCCTATCTTTGCCAATTTTACAGTAAATTAACATTGTTTAAGCCTAAACATCTTTTGTTTCTGTAAAGTTTTAAAACTGTTTTAGTATTTTCTTTTCTTTTCAAATTGTTGTCATTTTTCCTAAAAACCTTTAATTATGACTACTTTTGTGGATGTTGTTATATACATATACAGAACATAGATTTCTTTGGCCATCCAGATGTTTCGGCTTCTCACAAACACAGACCGATGAATTGCATAAGGCGTGAGTAGGAGAGGACTGATGGATGGCCAGAGGATTTCAGTTCCAACACACGCAGTCACACACACACACACACATATATCTGGGACAACTTTTTTTGCCATGTCCACACATAAGTCTGTACACATACCTGCACCTGTATGACACAGCTTTTAGGTGTGTAGTAGGGCTTGTTTCTAATGGAAGAAGAATGTATAATCCTATTCTATTCTGGACCATGAGACAATCAAAATAAATTCATGCTCTAGCATGTGTGCAATGTCAAGCAGCCAGGAAAATACCAATGAGTATGGTGTTCATGAAAGCCAGCAAAAAGATTTTGAAGTGGCTACAGAGTATGTCAAAAGGTTTTCAGCCTGTTCTGGTACCCACTGTATGCTGTTGTGATGATATTTGGCACTAGACCATTTGAGTTAGATAATGTTCTTCCATAATTTCAGTGGGTGCAGTATGCTAATTTTGGAATGAGTCAGTTGGGTAAAGTATGCTAATTATGGAATGTTTAAACTTGTTCACTTTTTATTCTAGATGCTGGGACATTGCTGACGTTTGGCTGGGGACTCTATGGGCAGGTGAGTAAATTCAACAAACGAGTTTATCCTTTCTGATAGGCACCCTATGCTTTCTAAATAAAAAGCTAAGATGCAAAGTTATATGCATGCCGTCAGTCTGTAACCAAATATAATAGGCGTATTAACTGATAAAAGACCAAAGGTTAGACAAAAGTTGGGTTTTTTTGGTTCTAATTAGTAAACAGTGGGTGATCTATGTTGCTGCAGATAAAACAGCTGTTATATAATTTATTCTACAAAGGAAATAAAAGTTTAACTACATAATGTTATCCTCAATTGCTTGATAATTGATATATGATGGTAACTAAGTGGTTAATTGTTTTTGTGGAAGGTAAAACATTTTCTTAATTTCTTTTTGTGTTCTCTCTTCATGTGATCAGCTAATTATGCCAAACGAAATGAATGAAGCAGTAGCTGCCTTCTTCTTGCTTTGGTCTGCCTATTTTACTTCATCTTCTGCCGTCTCTCTCTCTGAGTAAATGGTTGCAGAAACTGAAGAAGAAAAAACACTGATTTGAGTGCAGCCATGAATTCTCTTTTCCTCTTTACCTTTGTCTCTTTCAATGGTGAGCTGATGCACCAAAAGAGGACATATAATGGCAACCCTTTGTTCCTTTTCCTACAGAAAGTTCAGAGGTTTGGTTGTATATACAACAGTGCCATGTGAGGTGCCACATTTGCTTCACGTAAGGCATGTACTTTTTATACCAGTTGACCTGTCAGTTCTCCACAAGCCTCCTGAACACATAAATAGCATACCTTGCACTTCATCACAAGTGATGCCCTGCTCTCAACAACCCTTTTATTAGGATAATTTCCTGAATTTGATTTCTCATTCTTAGTGAAGGTGCTCTAGTCCGTGTTGTAGGGTGATAATCAATATCCTGGTGCTTTGGTCTACAACATTGGCTGTCTTGAAACTAGTGCCACTGTAAAAGTGTATTCCAGTGTCAATCCTTCCATGTCAATATTGTTCTAAGAGTGATTCCATCAATGTGCCATCTGTTTAATGTCATTATTGTTAAGATGGCACTCTTGTATTTACTGGGTGCGAGGTTAGGATCCACCCAGGTCGGCTGGGATCGTCAACTAATTACAAGTTCTTTTTTGTCCTGCTTTGTTGAAAACTGAAGTTTGTTATTTCGTAAATTGTGAAATGAATATCAATATGTGATAGTTGTGAGACCGTTCGTGTGTTTCTTCTTCTCCCTTCGTGTGTTGCTTGTTTCTACATGGTATCAGAGCCACCACGAAGGTGAGACCGTTCGTTTGCCGTTGCCGTCGCCGTCGCCGTTGGAGTTTTGTTTTGCGCCGCCGTTGGTGTTCTTCCGCCGCTGTCGCCAGATCTGCGCCGTCGCCAGATCTGCCGCCGCCGCCACCTGTTCCGCCAGATCTGCGCCGTCGCCAGATCTGTGCCGCCGCCGCCACCAGTTCCGCCGCCGCTTCCACCAGTTCTGCCGCCGCCAGTTCCACCGTCGCCGTCGTCGTGGGTGGTTTCTGGCCTTCCGCCGCCGCCTAGGGCACCGCGGCATCGCCTTGGATTGCGCGCCGTCGCCTTGTGTTGCGCGCCGTTGCCTAGGGTTTCGTGCCGCCTTCTCTCCTTTGCTGCTGCCTTTGGTGCGTCTTCCCTGGTTCTTGTGATGGCGGAAGAGATCGCCCTTAAAACTGATGTGGCCATTGACGCGAGTGTTGCTCCCAAGAGCGAGAACCTGCCGGTCCAAGTCACGT
>JAANDH010001985.1:0-22303 GCA_011799765.1 Nymphaea thermarum | reverse complement strand
TACAACTGAAGCTGAATATAGATCGATGGCCTCTGCAGCAGCTGAACTAACATGGCTTTCATTCATACTCAAAGATATCGGTATTCATATTACCGATCCCCCACAGCTATACTGCGACAATATGTCTGCTTTGCAAGTCAGCATTAAACCAGTGTTTCATTCACGAATGAAACATGTTGCCATTGATTATCATTTTTTATGAGAGAAAGTGGCGTTGGGGACCTTAGTTACTCATTATGTCCCCTCATCTCAACAGGTTGCTGACATTTTCACAAAAGGCTTGTCTAGATCCTCTACCGAATATCTCAGAGGCAAACTGGGTGTCGTTTACCCACCATCCAGTTTGAGGGGGCATGATAAGAGTAAATAAGCAAGACGAGAATTTAGGGATACCCAAAATTCTCGGCTGCTGAAAATCAATGCGATCCTTGAAGATACTAAGGATGAGAACGTATTTATTGAAAAGGCAAAAATCAAGGAAGTCGTTGAGGATGAAACACATGGTAACCAAAATAATAGAAAGCCAAAAATCAAGGAAGATGTTGAGGAAGACGTTGAGGATAAAACCGAACTAAATGGAAAGGAAAATTGAGGGAGACGTTGAGGAAACTGAAATGACGATCATGGCAGATTCTGCCTAGTTATGATCTTCCTTCATCCACTCCAAAATTAGTGGATATTGTAAATCTTCTTAAATCTTCTTTTGCTGTATATATATGTGCTTGTAACAATTAGTGAAACATACGTGAGAAATTCCCTTTCTTCTTTGTGCTCTCAATTTTCTTAGGGTTTTCTCGCTCACTTGGAAAATAAAAGGGAGCACTAGCAGAAGAAAACAGAAGCTTCAGTGAACAAGACAGTGAGCTCCATGATTCAAACAATTTTATGGCGATCGTAACAGGCATACCACTTCTCATCACAGTAGGAACCAAAAAAAAAAAAGCTACAGTACCATAATTAATATAACTTGGCATGTTTTGTATATGCCAATCAAAATAATTCGTTCAAAGCATATCAAAATACTATTGAGAGCATGGTTGCATGAAATAATCCTCTAATTCCATGAGTTTGGATATTAATACATGGATCCTTTACATTCTGAACAATATATATTTAAGGTTCATACTAAGTGGTTTTGCTTATATGGTAGGGCACTTAAAGCAATGAACAGATGATCTGCTTGACAATTTTTTCTTTCAAGGTTTACATTACATTCAATGCATAACTACTTGATTGATATAATCGGACTACTATATATAATGCAATTAAATTCATGACTCAAACTTAAAACACATCTCATAATCTGCCGTCACTCAGCTTCTACAATTTTCACCTTCAATGACAGAATTGATGAAATTCTTTAAGTGAATTCAATGACGATCTTCAAATCCACTGGAAAGTGAAATATTCTTTATACGATTTCTCTTCATGGTAAGAAGGGATGCGCTTAGCCTCCATTAGCCATTGCATCTCATCCCAAGTCTGTATTGGTCTTTGTCCTTTCCATCCATAAGACTTCTGCAGCACCAACCATCATGATTTGCTGCTTACTGATAATGGAAGAAGAACTGAACTTCATAAGCCCAATCAAAGTGTTCCTCTCTCGAATCAACCAACGAACTCATTGGTTGGTCTGCAAGCCAGAAATCGTTGTCGTCCAACTCGTCTGAACCAATTGGATCACCATCTCGATGTATGATCTGTCCAGTCGATGTGGCTACTCTAGTGGCGTGGGTTGTTCATGGCTCCAAACTTGCTGAGGGGCTCGAGAAACTGGAGCCTACAAAGATTTGTTTGGATGATGAGGTTTTTGGTTTAGATTCAAATGAAAAAGTAGATTTAGATTCTGGTTCGGGTTCAAATTTGGGCTGTCATTTAGATTTGGAATAGGATACGGGTTTAGATATTGGAATTGGTTTTGGTATGAGTGTGGGATATGGATCATTTGGTTTGGTTTTGTATTTTGAGTGCGAGTTCGGTTTAATTTGTTCAGATGCGAATATGGATTTCAATTTGAGTTTGAGTCGCAGTTTCAGTAAGAATTTGGATTTGGATCTTTTATGTGGACATGGATGTGGATATAAATTGGACTTGGGCTTGGAAATAGATTTGATATCGGTTTTGGCTTGGTTATGGATTTGAATATGGGTTGGGGTTTCAGTTTGGACATGGGTTTTGGTTTGCCTTTGGGTAGTAATTTCGTTTGGGAGTCAAATTCAGCTGCAGTTTTTTGGTTGGGATCCAAATAGGTAGAGGATTTTGGTTGAAATTTTGTTATTAGATCTGTTTTAGAGTGGCCCCAAACTGGATCAGAATATTTTTTCCGAGATCCTCGATTCCAGTCCTAGAAAAGGTCCAGAAATTTCAAAAACTATATGCTTTGGACCTACGAAGCGCACAGAAATGAGCCCGACCTGAATCACTTTTCCTAAGAAACCAACTCGGGCCAGTGGGCTCGATTGGCCATCCCCAGCACCCCAGTCTTCTGCTTTCTCTCTACTCCTACAGTTGCCCAGATATGCCCCGGCATCCTGCTGAGCCCAATTCACTTGCATTCTTTGATGCATGCGACAGAGTTCATGTTCATCTAACGATGAAGCAAGAAACTTTTGGTTAAGGGGCACTTAACATTTAAATTTTACGCTTTGAAGGGCCACCATATGTGAATAAGTAAAAATTTAAGAGGTACTAACATATGAATATGACATTTTTTTGTCGGTTGGTGTAGGCAATTGCACACACCAGTTTATATGTGGTTCCGCTATTGTGTTCTTCCAATTTATGTGCATGATCAACCGACCATTCACCTTTTACTTAATACTTGACACATACATATATCTAGGAACATCTCAACCATGCACTTTTGAATACCATTTGTGCATGCTTTCACAACAGCATTTCCTATCTCTTCTTCTGCCATCGTAAAGACTAATGGATAAACTTACTCTGATACCAATTGGTGCAGCCATTTAGTTTTTTTGCACCTTAATCCTACATAAATCTTTTTTGAGGTTTACTCAACTTAACAAAGTAACTGAAACAAGACTGAATGAACCGACAAAGTAACACATAATTAGACACCCTCAAAATGATGTTCATGTGCCTATAGAGAGGAGGGATGGACGATATATATTAAATTATATTAAAAATATATCTTTTATTGTAAACAGGCTAACCCTAGGACCATCAAGGAGGCAAGAAACCATCATGAAACGAAAAAAAAGAAAAAATCTATAATGGTCCTACCAATAGCTTCTTTTAGCAGAACTTAGTTTCGTGTCTCGCTGAAAGCCAATATGGTTGGAAGTGTACGAGCTTCATTTATTTCATAAGGAGAAAAGAAGAAGAAGAAGAAGAAGAAGAAGAAGAAGCGCCATCTTATATTTCTATACATGGAAAGTGGCAACACCCTCATCATGCTTATCATCATCATAACTGTGGAAGAAAAAAGAATATGCAGGAAATATGGCAAAACTAGAAGCAGTAGTGTCGACCAAAAGGAAGAGAAAGAACTTGACAGAAAAAAAATAAAAGGATAACTATAATACCTGTGGACTATTGCTGTGACAGTTGGTGGGCACGTAAACTAACTCCTCCTTCCGCGCATGGTTGGAGCGATCCATCGGGCACAGTCTGAGCCCAGACGGCGCAAGGGTGAGCGCGCAGTCGAGAACGGAACCAGAATCACCATCGTTGCTCTCCTTCTCCTCGAGTTGCTTGATCAGATCTTGTTCCTTAAGCTCTACATTGCCGCAGTCTCCTTCGCCATGGAAATTGATTGTCTGCAGGTCGTTGGTCTCTGATGAAATGCCATCATGTTGGTCTTTCATGAAGAAATCCATTTCTCAGTTCTCACACTCTGTGAGAGAGAGAGAGAGAGAGAGAGATCTAATGGTTGGGTTTAGAAGAGCCGCGGATATTGGTCTATTACGAAGGAATTAATAAAGAGAAAGGCAGCATGAAACATAACATGTATAGAAAATTTGCTTCTGCCCCTGTTACTTTGTGAAAATCGCCTTGACTGCTATGGGACAATGAATTTATGGTTGATTACAGGCTTTATTTGCAGGGTAACCTTCTTGATTGATCACATATTTTTACTAAAGCTCCATTAATATCAGTGTGATCATCGAATGCACGGGCGAAGGTCCGAAGGAGCACTAATATATAAAATGAGGAAAAGTATCAGTATCGTAATTTTATACAATTGCCTACACTTGCTCGGCCCTGATCTGATGTAAAGAGACAATCAAGAAAAGATTGACCATCGTTTAGAAGATGAGATTTAAATATGGAGAAGCTTGGAGCAGAGGAATCATAGGCTCTTAGCAGCAAACAAAGGCAATAATAGATATGAGAAAGCTTGGCGCGTTCAGGCCAAGGTCGCAAATGGTAGTACGATCTCAAATTTCAACTAGGCAATCGGGAAAGTCCAGATTACTTGGATCCATGATCTAGAGTGTCCAACAGTATCGTTCCCGTTTAATTTTTGAGCCGGCCTTATATCAATGGATATAAATTTGCAGGAACTAAATTTGGTGATTGGTTCAGATCCCGAGAGGTGGAGATCGGGATCCGTGGAGAATTGGATCCCAGCAATAAACAGTAATAAACGTGAGGCATGCAGTTGGCCGCTGCATCATGATCGACACCGGCGCAGAGATCACTGCTCTGTGGATTTCTGCTCCTTGGATCGAGCGATGGGCAGCCTGCCACCGTCCATCAAGCCCTGGATCGATCTGCTAATTGATCCAATATCGTTTTGAGAAATTCGACCCGCCAAATGTAACGGCTACAATTTGAAATGTTCCAAGTTTGGAGGTTTCCCAATGAATGGCAATCAATGTGAGGTGCTGCTTGGCGTGGCCCTCGCGAACGAAACATTCATCTTTTGAGCCGCTGTGAGTAATTGCTGTTGCTTGGGAGTCGTCTCTCTCTCGACGCCCTCTCGCTCCTGACCACTGGGGGCGTTTCATCATCGTGACTCTCGTGTTTTTACTAGGGTTGCGCCGACCGGTGTTTTTTTTTTTTTCATTTTCTCTTGGTTTTTTTGTAGAAATATTTGAACAGATACAGTTGTATACGTGGATGTGTGTAACACTCTGAAGATAACTATAGATCTGATCCACTTGTTAACGATAGAGAACATGTGTTACGTACAATTTTATGAAGGGCAACTTGTGCATGATCAAATTAAGTTGATGAGATGACTTAATTATTACTGGATCCCCAATTATTTGTACATATTTACTTATTTGTTTATTTATGTATCACTCTCCTCATTTATTCTTTGATAATTACAATTGAATAGAAAAGAGAAATAAAGGGAAAAGACATCATAGTCGCTCTAAAAAGCTGTTGTTGAAAGTGTCCCAAAAGGTAATAGTTAAAGTACCATGAATCACTGTTGCACCACAAGCCATAGCTAATGCTCATATAGCTATATATTAATTTTCAGTAATAGATTTTTAATTTTGTAACAATCTGATCAAATATCAGACAATTTTGAATCTATATATGGATATGCTAGATGTTGAATATTCTAAAACTTAAAAATCTGTTGTAAAAAAAAAAGTCACCATAGGAGCATTAGAGGCGTATGGTTTATAGTGCAGCACAACTGTTCACGATGCTTTTTAGCAACAATTTATGGTACTTTAAACAAGTGATTTTTAATTTTGAGTTATTCGGAATTTGATACATTCAATCTTCTGTCTCTCTCTCCACTTACTTTTCTCTCAATCATCCATCTACTTTAGATGGATGGTGCTGGTTAATTAGATGGTTGGGTTACTTTAGAAAGCCAAAATCATCGTTCACTCACTCACTCGTACACACACACACACACATAACCATTTTCATTATTGATTTTTTGAAGATGGATGGTTGAGAGAAAATGAAAGAAAAAAAGAGATAAGATGAGTGCATAATGTTGTTTTGCTTTACAATCTTACCATTGATTGAGGTCAAATTTGTAGGATTCTATGAATAATATGTAGCAAAGCCAGAACTTTGCAAGTCAGATGTGACAAAAGAAGCCGTGAACATAGGAAAGATTAGTAAGAGAGCTGCTCGGGCTTCTGGTTATAATGGAAATAGTTCCTTTTAAGATTATATGTTTCTGGCTGCCTTTTCATGAAGATTCTTGTAATTTACTTGTTTATGGAGTATTGCTTCAATCCAAGGCCTTAGTTCACATCTAGCACACATCTAGTTATGGATTCACATTTCATTTCAGGACCTTGCAGGTCAAACCAGTAGCACTTGTCATGGTGAACGTTCTTGAAGTTCAAGAAGCTTTAACATAGAATTTTATATGTTGGAGACGCCATCATGGATACAATACATTAACCCGCTTGGCAGCCTGATCCTTCAGCTTGGAGTTTCTTGTCCATGAACTGAAGAAATAACAGAAAAGATGAATATTAGTGGCCTATAGAGTACAATATTTGATACATTAATTGCACACACTTATCTGTATTTTAAGTGCTTTAATACCAATTTTTGTGATGAATTGGGAATGAAGAAAGGCCAATTCAAACTCTATATCAAAATCATGGACATGCAAAAGGATGGATTCATAGCTTGAACCAGGTAATCGAGTGGTCCAAGGGTAAAACCATCTAAAATATGTAATTCTAGGATTGCGGTTAAGCCAAGGAAAATATCCAGACCCTAATCCAAGGTGAAAGCATTCCAGATCCCTAATTACAGTCCTCTCTAGATGGCACCATTGTAGAATTGAAAGTATATTACAATTGTGATAGGTTTTGAATCCGTGTCTAACCTAGTTACTAGTTACGAAATGGTGTAAATCAGCTAATAATAAATTGAAGTAAAATTAATCTCTTATGGGAGACAAATGATGCATTTCTTTCCTCTCTAAAATTCACAATTAGCCTTATTTTCCCTTTTCAATTTTTACCTTATTTCCCAAATTGATGAATTCTTGTCCCTCGAATCCAATCATCCCTCCCTAGTGACTATTCCACCCATAACTATCCCATTCTCAACTAGTCAAGTGCTGTTTTTATTTATTAGGCTTTTAGGTTTTCGCGTTGTATTTTGTGCTTCAAGGAGGAGGAAATCACTCTTCTTCAACCCAGTATGGTATAAATGTCCAAAGGTAGTCTTTCTTAGTATGAAGCATTAGCAAAGATATATGTAGGCTCGTAGGACACTGTCCAAACCAGCCCATCAAAAAGTCACATTGTGAATGAAATTGGACGCAGGTCCAGCTATATCTAGAGCCCACATCAAAGTGTGGCTGGTGACTCAAGTGCCTCTAAACCAAAAAAATCCTAGCAGTGCCAGTAACATGATGCATCTTGCATTTCATAAATAGCTATATTTCATGCATAATTTCTTTATCAAGTGCGTCTCCAATTTTCTGCCAGCATGTATTGTGCATCTGTTAGCACAATGTAAATTGATTTTTCATTGCAATTAGATTTGGATTTGAGACTCAAAGTCACTTTTGAAAAATAGAACCCAGTGGCAACAACCTTGCACTTTGCATTGTCTAGAATAGATTGTCAAAGTTTATCTTGTGTTTATTCTAAGTTTGACTTTATTGTTTGGTACTTGGGAATGTGTCGCAACTTTTAGTTTCTTTGAAATGTGAAAGAAAAGGGAAAAGGTTGGTCAATAGTACTCCATCACCAATTTTAGGATGGCTTTCATTTTCTAGGCTCAAATTTTGTCTTTATTGCTATTCAAAATCCATTTATGTAGGGATATTTTTGAACTATGAGTTTAGTTGCATATATATTTCTTTTTTGTCTTCTCTATTGACGTATGTTAGACAACATAAGTTTGACGTGAAAACATCAACTCCTCTCAAGGTGGGTTACTGATGCTTCTTGCTTGTTTGTGGTCCTATAGGTCAAAATTAAATGTATTAGAGGTTTGTTAATGTGAAAAGAATTTAAAGATGAGTGAAGAGATAGGCTAACACGAGAACACAAAGTATAAGTTGGCACAAATTTAACAGATGAAGAATGCCTCTCCTTTGCATGTATACAAGTCATGGTTATGCAAATAACTCTAGAGAGTTATGATGACCTAATTTGTTAAAAGATGTTTGGCTTACTACTGCAGCCTAAATACCAAATTCTAATAGAAAATGGACATGGTAAGGACAAAGTAACTTATATGCAATCAAGAGTTATTGTTCATTCTTAAGACTTTGTTAACACCCCCCCTCAAACTGGAGCATACACATCCAAAATGTCTGGTTTGTCCTTCAAGCATTGAAATTGACCTTTACTTAGAGCTTTAATAAACTGATCAACTACTTGATGATGAGCGCACGTGAGTTATCGTGATAATGTGTTTTATTCCAGTAATGCTTGCTACTACAATCAATCTTGATGTGCTTAGTGTGCTCACGGAACATGGGATTAGCCACAGTGTGTAAAGATATGTTGCCATCATAGTACAAGCAAACTATTGAAATATGAAGCACTTGTAGATTTGCCAACAGGGCCATTAACCAAATAATCTCACAAGAAATATAGGTCATCAAAAAATACTTTGTTTTAGCAAATGAAAGTGCCAACGAGGTCATTTTTTCATTTTTCATGATTTCAAGCTATTATCCAATAGCATGACACATCTAGATAGCAAGAAATAATGAAGAATAAAATGTTTTTTATCGATAAATGATAAAAACATACCCACGCTCCAAAAACCGTGTAATGAGTTTGGTATGTTAGTCTGCTATATCTTTACAATGAAAAGGAAACTGAAGTACGTACTTATTCTCAAATACACTTCTCAAATACACAATATCAGAAAGAATAAACTCACTAGCAAGTGGACAAAAAAAATATCGAAAAAATTATGGCATTCCAAAAACTTGCAATGAGATTTGTTATCTCAATCTACTACATACATCTTCATGTTGTAAAGGAAATTTAAATAATTCTCAAATATACAATATCAGAAGCGATAAACTCACTAGCAAACATGCAGAGGATTTGGTTTTTGTGCACTCCAATTTAAGTTTTTTTGACATACAATATTGTATTTATTTATTTAAATGGTGGAAAAACATCTTGTGTCAGTGGGCTGGCTCCATAAAAAATGGGCAAGGGCTCCATTCGAGGCGAGGGATGATTTTTGATGCACATGAGGCGACGTTGAAAATGAAAACACCATTTATGTCATAGGCTTTACATGAGACTTGGACTTGATTTTGTGATGATCCCAAGTTAGGTGGCTTGTATCATTCATGGGAAGAAAGTTCATGTCTCCCATTGTGCTGGTAGCTAAAGAGATTCGTTGGACTTAAGAGAGGAGCTTTTTGATGCGGCCAATGGTGATATGCCCCATCATCCTTCATAAGCATGGTCAGCAAAATACTTGTTGTGGTTGATGATTGTGCATGCTTTCTCCGTCCTCAACTTCGACTCAACCTCCATTACACCCAAACCCATGCTTGTATGTTGAGTGCAAATGGATTGTCAAAAGGAAGAGAGGACTAGCTATACAATACTAAAAACACATGAACTCAAAGACAAGATGCTGCTATCTCCATAGCTCATATAACAAATACACAACATATTTATATGCTAGGAAGTGACTGCTTCTACTTATGAGTTACACAAATCATTTATGCTTATTTAAACATAAAATGCTTGTTCACTTTTACTACCCTAAAACTCATTTTTTAGCAAGTAGATATTTAACTTACTATACCGTGCATATGGTGCTTGCTTAACCCTGTTGGAGGGCAGGGGGCATAGAGCCCGTTGTGCGAAGGGGGCTCAACTATGGACAGCATCATTGTGGTAAAGATCATAATGCCAAATGAATCATTACCGCAAGGCATAGAAGGGGAGATCAACAACAGCTTGTTCAACTTATGTTTATTCTTTCCTTGTCACAACAAAAATCTTGTGGTTTCTCTACATAAATTTCTTCATTGAAATAATCGTTGAGAAATGCAAATTTCATATCATGCTATAAAATTTTTCGCTTTTTTGATTTGCAATTGCAAGAACAATACAAATTGTTTCAAACCTAGTAATATGAGAAAAAGTTTCAAGAAAATCTTCAAAATATTCACTATTCTTTTAAACACAATCTTTGCTATAAGTTTTGACTTATATTTTTTTTTATCTTTTTCTAATCTTATCATTAGCATCATGTTTAGCTTGATAAACCCATTTTTATCACTATCAGCACTTTATCATGGAGTAAGCCGTTAGTCCACTAGTTCGCAAGTTTTGTTCTTCTCTATGAATACAATTTCTTCTTTCATTGAATTTATTAATTCTATGCTTTAACATGTATCGTCATGATGATTTAAATGCAAAAAAACCAAAATAACAATTTTTGTATGTCTTAGAGGGACTCTGCATTTCTTAGAGGTGAGTCTGAACCAAGTATGCATTCAAACATTTTCCTTGATGGACTGCTTGTAGAAGGCACATCCTTTGATGCTTCTCCCTCCAATTCATCAAATAACATGACTGACTTCATCATTCTCCCATGTCTAGCAAATTTTTCCACTAAAAATCACATTTTTATTATAATTAATTTCTTAATTACTGGATTATAAAAGTCTAATCATTTATCTTAGGAGCTATAGCCAATAGATATACACTTCTCACCACTCTTCTTTTCTAACTTGGATCGTATGGAAGTATCAAGTAAGGCATAAACAATACATCAATGCATGTAAATAACTTACACGAAGCCTGCAGTTCCACCATGCTTGATATGGTACCTTATTTCAAACTATTTTTGTAGATACACGAATGTTGCTATAGTTACTGCCCAAAAAGCATATAACAAGCCTTTCTCAAGAAGCATGCCACATGCCATTTTCGCCACTGTTCTATTTTTTCTTTTAGCCACCATATTTTGATGTGGCATTTTTATTATAGAGAATTGTCTATGTATTATGTTTTCCTTGCAAAGTAGTTCAAATGCATTAGAAACACATTCACCTCTTCTATGAGTACAAATTGTTTCATTGGTAGACCATTTTTTTAAACTAGCACTTTGAATTCTTTGAATTTGTCAAACACATTAGATTTTTGAGCTAGAAAATAGACCCAACTCATATTGTAAATAATAAGAAATATTTTGTCGTTATTTAATGACAATTTGTTCATTGAATTATAAATATCAACATGAACAGGTTCAAGTGTTCTGCTAGCTCTCCATGCGTTTCCTATTAAAAATGGATTTCATTGTTGTTTTTCAAAAACAAAACATTCACAAACTTTATCAGTCGTAAAAATAAATGGTAAACCATGCACTATATTATTTTGATTTAATAATTTCAAACCAATATAATCCATATGCCCAAATCATAGGTGCCACAATATTAACTGATTGTCGGCACTAACCAATAATGAATATGTATCCGTAGTTGCAACTTCAAGAGGAAATAACTTATGTTGTGGCATGGGAGTTTTTACTATTATGATGCCGGCCTTATAATTTATTTCATATATTTCATCATGAAAATAAACCAAATATTTTTTTGGATTAGCTGACCTATACTAAGTAGGTTATGAGACAAGCCGGATATGAAATAAATATCTTGCATAAATTTTTCTTTATGTGATTTTATTTTTACCACAATAGGACTTTTTCTTTCTACTTTTATCTTGTTATCATCATCTAACCTTGCCTTTAGCCTTATACATGAAACTTTTGAAAAACTCTCTCTTTGATGTCATGTGATTGCTGCAACCACTGAATAAAAACCAAGCCTCTTTTTTGCAATTGTCAGCACTTGTAAGAAACACATTAGTATCATCCTCTACAATACTTGCATGCTGCTTATTTTTCTTGAACCGATTTGCCTCAACATGCTCAAATTTCTTGCAATGAAAACACTGCTTTGCTTTATAGTTTGGTCTATATATATTAGTTCCTCAGAGAATTCTGCACCATGCCTTCCATGTTCTAGAGAGAGAGAGAGAGAGAGAGAGAGAGAGAGAGAGAGAGAGAGACGAGTCATCTAATTTTTTCATATTAGAAGACATATATATATATATATATATATATATATATATATATATATATATATATATATATATATATAGAGAGAGAGAGAGAGAGAGAGAGAGAGAGAGACAAGTCATCTAATTTTTTCATATTAGAAGACATATATATATATATATATATATATATATATATATATATATATAAGTTGGATTTTTTCAGCCATCCAGATGCTCTGACCTGTTATGAATGTAGTTTAATGCAACCAAATGCAGTCCAATGCATTGCATCATCCTGCGGCCGGAGGGTTTCAATATATATATATATACTGCTAATGTTGTTAAGTTGGTCTTTCTCACTGTATCCTTTTCATAGATTTTCCTTTTTAGGTTTTTTATATTTTGTATTTTTTTTTGTTCCTTGTTAATTAGGTTTTAACCACTTGAGCTGGGACTGTTGAGCAGTCCCAGCGGCTTGATTTCTTGCTGTTATATTCAGCCCCCTCTTTTGAAAATAAGGAGGGATGAGTCCTTGCTTGATTATGCTTTTTCTAAGGATAGAACGACGAAGGTTTAGTTTTTATGTTGGTCCCATGGCAAACTTATGCTTTGAGATTTTGTAAGTTGTTTCAGTTGCATTTGTGTGCCCAATCTATCGCAAAGCTATTTGAAGGCCTTTGGTGCAATGTTAATGGAGCCATTGTGGAACCCAATCTCAAGCTTACAAAGATTGAAAATGGTGAAGTCAAAGTTCTTGAAGGCCATGAAAGATGGTAGAACAGCAGAAACAGCCCTCAAAGAGTGATAACATTTTTGCCAAAAAAATGGGTATCAAAATTTAAGCATCAATCTAACTTTCACATGTAATATAGTATAAGTATAACCCATCAGCAATCCTTTATCTCTATAGGATGCACAAGAT
The DNA here is from genome assembly GCA_011799765.1 of Nymphaea thermarum. Lineage (NCBI taxonomy): Eukaryota > Viridiplantae > Streptophyta > Magnoliopsida > Nymphaeales > Nymphaeaceae > Nymphaea > Nymphaea thermarum. The sequence goes on along the minus strand of JAANDH010001985.1, from coordinate 9,415 downwards.
ATGTATTTACAATTTCAAGAATTACAAGGTTCTATGCGAAAATTTTGCTTTTAAGACATTATGAAATTGTAATTCACATTTAACTGCAGAAGCAGCTTTAGCTTGATCAGATTAATCTTTAATTTTTTTCTGACCTCATACAATATACTGACAATACTCCATTTACGGTGATCCAATTGAACCTTGATGCCTTCCTCTTGCATTCTTCCAGAAAGAGAGAAAGATGTTCCACCTTGGCCATGGACAACACCTGAAATTATTGAATTCCATCACAGTGTGAACAGCAGACTCAATGCAGTAACATTGTGATTGTGGCATATTAAACTGAACTTAAACAAATAAATTCCTCTCAGAGCTTGTGTTGAAAATTTTTATTGAAAAATCATACAAACCATGAAATGGTTTTCCAACTTTTGGAGCATCAACTAGGAAGTATACTTTCAAAGTACATGTTATGGTGATATTTTCCAAACGTTTCCATTTCAAGGATAGAATTAGAGCATGTCTAAACTTTTCAGAATTGACATAGCCTTCAATACATTCACCATAAATATCAACTTGCATGTTACTGCCAGATTTGTTCACTGTCCATGTTTTGTTATCATATGCACACGAGTACTTTACTAAGCTGATGAAAGGATATGTTTTTCTCATGTATTAGAAAATGATGAATTTACTGCTGAAGTTTCTGATTACTTCATTCAACATACTTAATCAACCATTCCTCCTCTTAGCCACTAGAGATTAGCATTTTTTTTTTAGTAGGTCACACTTGATATTTTCCCAGAACAATAGATGGTAACCTCTTGCTTTACAATGTGGAAGTAGACTACTGCAACTACTATTGACAATCTTAAGCTGATAACATCCATCAAATCATGAACATTTTTTTGTTGTAGACATTTAGTTGATATAGCTAAGCTGTGGACCATTTGGGCCTCATACCTGCTCTATGCTCACCTAGTTATCCATTTATTATGACTGTCCATTTTAATATGATCTCATGATCAAGTTTAAACTGATGTCTAGTATAGCTGTTTGAGCAAAGAAGAGATAATACTTCATTTTGTCTGGAAGTCTAAACATGCCTGTATGTGATTCCTATATATGAACCCAGTTTTGGCTTTTCAATTTTTAGCTATACAGATTGTGACCTACGGCCTTATTCATGTGAATGATGTGAAATATTGCTCTAACAATGAATACACACACACCTTACACTTTACAATAGAGTCATGCTTTCTCCCTTCCCTATAACATCTACCAAAGTTACACACACGCACATCTGCTGGGTGCGGGTACAGGTGAGGGCCTGGACACTACAACCTTAATTTTTTTTTTTTTTTTGAATACCTTTTGTCTATATTTTAGCATTTTTCATTCAGTAATATATTTTTTATGAATATAACCAACGAAGTTGTGTTTATTTAGGTAAAATCTTATTATCATACAAATATGCAAGAGATCCTCGGCTAGCAAGGAGGACTCGCATCACAAGGGCACATTAAAACTTGGAACACCAAAACTTGGTTGATGGTTTACAAGGCAATACATATAAGGTTAATTTTTTAACTGCAAGGACAAGTTGCTGCTCACCTTTTGAACAAAATAAATATACAAAAGCAGCTTATAAACCATCAATCAAATTGAAAGATAGCTTACACACATGCACACACGCAGCACACGTGCTTTTCCTAAAATTTTCTGAAGTTAGTTGTACAAAATTAAACACCAGAACTTGGCATGTCAAACTTCACGCCTAATGCCAGTATTTGAAACTCTCGACCTCTTTTCTATATAAACACACAAGGTTATAGTGAGCAATGTGTATATTTTTATTGATTATTGTGGGAGAAAGAACATGTGCAGCAGTAACATGAATATTCATCATGTTAAAAAAATAATCTAGAGCTATAACATATTTGGTGCATTTGCATTAGGATTTTATCATGTGCAATCAGGAAATTATCAAATCAAAACTATTTCTTAGCAGCAACAAATTCAAATATTAAAAGTTTCATTCCAGAAGAAATATATGAATCTCTTAACTGCATGCAGAAAAATGTCGAAGCAAAGGTGATCAACTTCTCAAGAAACTCCAAGGTCCACTTGCTGTCCCAATCCTGCATAGAAGTCATAAATATTGTTAAATTTATCTGTTAAAAGCTATCTCTAAGCAATAATACGTTATATGCACATACACGCACAGGCAACTCTGTATGTGTGTGCACTTCCCTCATGGATCCATAACCTGTGATTTTTCAAGTTTATTTCACAAATACATCGATGAATTTTATCTTTAGTTCCAAATCACAGAAGTTAATGAAGAAACATGCATTTAGATGTGCACTTAGGACTTACAAACCAAAAGGTTGAAACTCTGTGCAAAATCCTAAACCTATCATTGTAAAATTTAATCTACAATAAAAAGGATATTTGATCTTTTTGATTTTTAGATTTCTGATAGAAGGATGCACTTGTACATTAGACCTGCACTCCCTACAGCATAAAATCCAGGGGCTAGTGACATTGGCGTTGCCTCTACCCTCTAGGGTGTATGCCTGCTTAGGCTTAACCCCATAGGGTAGACTTAAACCCAGAAGGCCCCTAGCTATTTTCCTGACAGCCAAAGCTCAATCCTCTGCACCAACTCCATTCAGGCTATAATTATTTTTCTGTTGATTCCTAGGTTTTCAAATAAATGTATGAATAAGGTCACCTTGCCCTAAACCTATTAGGGTAGAAAAGTTTTTTTTCATGTACATATACATAAATATATAAAGCTAAACAACAAACAGTCCTTCAGAAGTCAAGCATGTTTTTGTGTGAAATGTTCCTATTTGTACTCAATACATGCCCACACCCACACCCAAATAGATGTGCATATGCACGTGTATATGTATGTTCATATTGGAGAGATAGAGAGAGAGAAAGGGCGGGATTTATAAACCTCCAGAATCCAGCAAACATTCGAAGAGTCATGTAAATTGTCAATCCAATCCAGATGCCAACAAAACCATGTGTCGCTGACAAAATCAGTAAAGCAAAGATGCTGAAAACAGCAACCAAAACCTGGAAAAAGAGAATGCCAACTGTTTTAGTTTGTCACTATACGAGGCAGTAAGTAAAAGTAGTTAGACAATGGAATCCTCAGAACATATTTTAAATTGCATTTGCAAAACTTTTTCACATAAATATGTGAACCTCCAAGCCATTTTCATATTTACCCAAGACCATAAAATGCATCCTAAAGTCCATTGTTGGTACATTACCGAAATAAACAAGTATCCATGCTCACCATAGAGTAAGCTGAATAAGCAAAATCCGATGCTCCAAAATTGATTCCATCAAACACGAAGGCGATTGAGTTAATAGGTTGAGTGACAGCAACAAACTGATCATTGTAAGCAGTTAGTGTACAGCCCAATATTGGAACAGTAAATGAAAAATATGCATATAATAAGTTTAGATTTCCATCTACTATTTGTGGCTAGATATGGGCAGCCAGTCTGCCGCATATTTGAGGCATTGACAGGCTCCAAGCTACATAAAGAGCCTGTTACTTAGAGGGGGATGAAATCCCCAAAACTTGTGGAAGCTTTTGCGAAAAGAACATAGCTAAGCTTCAGGCCATGAGGCTGCCTCAATGTGGATTCAATCCTGAACCATGTGTAAGGCAGAAAGCATGTCCACTACAGGATAATCACAGCTCTGATTCCAATCAGTCATTACTCAAAATACAAGATAACTGACATCACATACTATGCACATACCGGGATTCCAATATGCATAAGCTGTATAACATTAGGATCCTTTGTAAATAATCTTGACGCATACTGCAAGCCAACTCCAAGAACTACTGAAAGAATCAGCCCAAGTACAAAACCAAGCTGCAGAATTTGTGATGATTAGCAGTCAGCATTCAGATATAAAGTTTCCCAATTAACACCTTTAACTTTTATTATTTGCTAGAAATTCAATATCTCCTTGGATTTGTAAGCAAATTTCTACTATGCAGCTATCCTACTCAATTCTCAATTTAGTCCAATTAAAAAAGAAAAGATTTCATTCTTAGAAGTGGTAATCAGTACCTATAAAGAACACTCAATCTAGTTGCAACTTATACACAACTTAAAAAAATTCAAATGAGAGTTTCAAGAATAAGTTGTTAAAACCAATAGTGAACCACCCAACAGAAACAATTGAAAAATTACAGTTTTGATGTTTCAAAAACACTATAAAGCACCTCTCCAAGAGGCACCCACCTAGTTGCTCATAAAGGCATCAACAGTCCTAGATGGAAGGTTAGCACTTAGAAAACCATCTCGCTGATGCTTTCAGTAACAAAGGAAAGAACAAGCAGCATGTCCAGAAACCGATACGTCATATTTTCCATTTCCCCCTACTTTTCGAATGCATTCCTCATTTACCTATGAGATACCTGTTTCAACTATTTTCTCTATAACTGTCGTGCATAGAAATATATTCAAGGATGACTAATTTCATACTTTTTTCCTGTGATGAATGAAGAAATAGAAGAACCCATTCTTAAGGTCTCTATCATATATGTAGATATAGGCCTCACATGCAATGGTAATGTACTTAATAGGATGCAGCAATTTTCTCAAGATAGAATGTAACCAGATGGCTATCTATCTATCATCCATCTCTATACAACATACATGCATATATACGTGTATACCAATAATCTATTTCACATGGATACATGTAAAAGGTCACCATATGCATCAGTATGCCAAAACTGGGACACGGGTGCAGCGACAGAGGTGGGATGTTTTGGATAGGGTTTGGATTACACCCAATACAAAATGTAAAACGTTAGAAACTTAAGCATCAGCACATCCCTGTTCAACACTCTCTCCACCTTTCAGCTCACAATCAACATGACAATTATGACTGGTTGCAAAAGCAATGGTAAACAACCAGTGACAACCGGTGATGTGCACCAACAGATGCCAGCAGCCAGAATGCAAGTGGACTGGTTTCGAGTGGCCACATAGATGCTGGAAAATCTGGTGAGGGTCTGCGTAAACCCATCTTACCAATCAACAGAGAGGAAGAGAGAGGTTATTGGTGAGAGGAAGACCAGCCAGATGGTGGCAAACCAAAGAATGCTCCAGCTGGTAGGCAAGCAGCAAGAGAGAGGTAGAGGATCAGCACATATGAGAGACATTTGGGGGAACAAGGATTTCATTTGTGCTTCTGTTGTTATATTTCCCTTTTATCTCATTACATGTTGTAAATAAAGCAATTACTAAAACATGCTCACATTTTGCCCATGCTACAAACAAGTGTTCTCTTTTACAGGCATTTGGCTTATTTTACATACAAATGTTTCCAATATACTTCAAAGACTAAATGATGCTCATTGACACTAAATTTCACATGTATTTCAAATGCCAAATATATTGATTGGTGCATTTGCTTTAACTTTTTGAATTTTTTTGGATAATATATATATATATATATATATATATATATATATATATATATATATATATATTGGAGCATAGAGCATGATCCATACTTGATATCCTTCCCTAATTTCTGTGTAAAGGCATTTATGTATTTTTTTCCTTTGCGGGTTTTTCCTTAATCTCATGTTTATGAGGGCACCGTTTTGGCTTGTAATCAGTAACTTTCCTGACAGTGAAAACTGCTCTGTGTGGCGGCCGTGGACATAGGAGAACGTTGTCTCCAAACCACATAAAATCTTTTGTGTGTTCTTTCTCTCTTTCTCTTCTTCTGATTTGATTCTCTTGGTGCATAAAGAGAGTGTGAGAGGGCTGAGTTCCTAACAACTAGTATCAGAGCTTGGTTTGTACTTGAAAGGAACAGTGGGAGCAATGGTGATGGAAAAATGAAAGGTGATGATTGAGAAGTTCGATGGCAAAGATTTTGGATTCTGGAGGATTTGGATTATGGATGATGCAGATCAAAGACTATCTATATCAAAAGAAACAACATCAGCCCCTCACCGGAGTGAACCTGACAGCAATGCCGTTGGATGATTGGCAGTTGCTAGATAGACAGGCACTTGGAGTCGTTTGCTTAACACTGGCCAAGAATGTGGCCTTCAATATCATCAATGAGAAGCCACCCGCGGGCTTGATGAAGGCGCTATCTGATATGTATGAAAAAGAAAAACCCTATGCTTCTAATAAGGTTTATCTTATGCATCATTTATTTAATTTGAAGATGGCTGAGGGTGCTTCTGTTAATGATCATATAAATGAGTTTAATGTTATCACGTCTCAACTGAGTTTCGTGGACATTAAATTTAATGATGAAGTAGCCTTGATTCTTTTGTCATCGCTGCCTGAGAGTTGAGGTGTGACAATGACTGAAGTGAGTAGTTCTCATGGGTCTAACAAGTTGAAATTTAGTGGTGTTAGAGACCTAATATTGAGTGAAGATATTCGTAGAAAAGAAGCAAGAGAAACTTTTTCTTCTGCCTTGAATATTCAAGGTAGGGGAAGGACGAACCAATGCAGTCACGAAAGAGGCAGATCCAAATGAAAAGGAAGAAGTCAGTCCAAACCTCGAGGAGAAGGATGCCGGAACTGTGAAAAACCGGGTCACCAAAAAAGGGATTGCAGATTACTGAAAAAGGAAAACCAAAGGTAGGAAGAGGAAACTACAAATGCTCCCACAAAGAACATACATGATGCTCTAGCCTTGAGTCTGCATAGCTCCATTGAATCTTGGATTCTAGCTTCTGGTGCATCTTTTCACTCCACTTCATGTAAGGAAAGTATGCAAAATTACATTGCAGGCAACTTTGGAAAGGTCTATCTTGCAGATGATGAACCACTAGACATTATGGGGAAGGGCGATGTCCATATACGAATGCAAAATGAGCATGTGTGGAAACAAAAGAATGTCAAACATGTTCCAGGTCTAAGGAGAAATTTGATTTCTATAGGTCAGCTTGACTATGAGGGGTATGTCACTACGTTTGTTGGAGAATGCGGGAAGATAACCAAAGGTGCAATGGTTACAGCATGAGGCAACAACCTAGGTACTTTGTACATGACTGCAGACATTAAGGACACAATGGCTGTAACAAAATACGATACAACTCATTACTATGGCATTACAGACTTGGACATACGAGTGAAAAAGGAATAACATTATGACAACGAAGAACAAGTTGTTTGATTTGGAATCTGTAGAAGTTGGGTTTTACGAGGACTGTATCTTCGGGAAGCAGAAAAGAGTTAGTTTCTCCAAAGTCGGGCGACCACTGAAGAAGGAGAAGTTGGAGTTAGTGCATACAGATGTTTGAGGACCAGCCCCGATTTGTTCCCCTTGAGCATCACTTTATTATGTCACATTTATTGATCACTGCACCTGAAAGGTATGGGTTTATTTTTTGAAAATAAATCTGATGTCTTTGAGACTTTTAAAAGGGAAAGCTGAGGTTAAAGATCAAACTAGAAAGAAAGTGAAATGTCAACGAACAGACAATGGAGGTGAATATGACAGCAACAACTTCAAAAACTTTTGTGCAAACAATGGGATTTGAATGCTGAAAACAATTCCGAAGAAACCAAAACAAAATGGAGTTGCTGAACGCATGAATAGGATTTTGAATCAAAGGGTTACGTGCATAAGATTGCAGTATGGTCAGTCCAAATACTTTTGGACTGATGCCATTACTATTGCTTCAGATATGATCAATCATGGACCCTTTATTCCCTTGAATTGCAGAATATCTGAAGAAGTCTGGACAAAAAAGGAGGTAAACCTTTCACACTTAAGAACCTTTGGTTGTGTTTCTTATGTGCATGTTGACTCTGATGACAGAGATAAGCTACATCCAAAGTCGAAGAAATGCTATTTCATTGGTTATGGCAATGACGAACTTGGTTATCACTTTTGGGATGATGAAAAAAGATAAATCATCAGATAGAAGGATGTAATCTTCAATGAAACAACACTTACAAAGGCAAGGACACTACTGCTCTAGAAAGAACGACAAATCAAGAAGCAAAAAAAGAGCATGTTGAATTGGAAGAGGTTTCTGAAGAGCACATAATCAGAAATAACTTCGCAAATGTTGACAACAACCAATTGGAACAAGATCCTAGCATGCCTTAGGCACGTTGAGGAGAACGAGTAGGACACCAAAGCCTACTCAAAGGTATCCTCCTTTCTTGCACTATTTATTGTTGACTGATGTTGGAGAACCAGGATGCTTTGATGAAACAATGCAGGTAATGGATTCTGTCAAGCGGGAGTCAGCAATGAAGGAGGAAATGAACTCGTTGCATAGGAACCTGTTGAAATATGTTGTTTTGGGACCGGATCCATATCTGGATCCGGATCTCTTGGGCGCGGGTACCGAGGACGGCTCGGTACCCTTAGCGGCTTCTCCTCTCTCCCCTATATATTCTCACTTATGTGTAATTGTTGGATTAAGTGAAATAGAATCCTTCTCTCTCCTAGGGTTGCGGTTGTGCACCTAGGTAGAGCTTCCCGTGGTTTTTTCCTCGTTTGAGGTTTTTCCACGTACAAGGTTTTTCCACGTACATCGTGTGTTTCTCTTCTCTTCTTCCTCTTCGTGGTTTGAGTTTCTACATGGTATCAGAGCTACCGAAGTTGGAGAAGAGTGTTTTTCGTGGATCGTTCGTCGTGGAAGTTGTCGTCGCTCAACGCCGTTGAAGTTCCGGCATCCGTCTTTCGTTTACAGCCCATCCGTGCTGTCGCTGCCTCGGGATTCACGCCGCTCATGTTTTCCGCGCCGCTGCCTAGGTTTTTGCGCCGTCACGGTTGCCTCGGGATCCGCGCGCTATTGCCTCGGGATCCATGCCACTACATCGGGATCCGTGCATGCCGCTGCCTAGGTTTTTGCGCCGTCACGGTTGCCTCGGGATCCATGCGCTCTATTGCCTTGGGATCCGCGCCGCTGCCTCGGGATCCGTGCCACCATCGCCTTGGAATCCATGCCATCGCCTTGGGATCTGTGCATGCCTTTGCCTCGGGATTCGCATCGCCTCGGGATCCGTGTGCACCGCCGCCTAGGGTTTGTGTCATCGCCCTTGTGTTGTTGCCGTCGCCATCACCGGTGTCCCTTGTGCCGTTGACTTGCTTCCCGGAGAAGAAGGAAGATATGCGTGCTTAGACGCTTCCTAAGCTTGCCTCCCCCTATTCACGTCACTTCCTAGGGGTTTTTTGCAAATCCGGTGAAGGGCATCCGCCTTTAATCTGCAATATCTTGCTTGGTTGATCGTTGATTCCATCTTCTTGTTTTTTCTTTGGCACCCATCGTGCGAGAAGAGGTGGCTGGTCCGTGTCTTGATAGAGGACGTGAAGGAGGAGAGGAGCGTAACTTGAGGATTGCCTCAACGTCCGCCGGCGCTCCGGCGATCGCATCCCCCTTTCCTTACAA
>JAANDH010001984.1:0-21393 GCA_011799765.1 Nymphaea thermarum | reverse complement strand
TGGAGTTGTCGAAAGCAAAAGGCAGTGGCAAGATCCAGCACTGAAGCTGAATACAGATGCATGGCTGCAGGCGCTGCTGAAGTTACATGGGTTAGACATTTGCTAGAAGACATTGGAGAAAAGATTAAAACGTCAATGTTAATGTGCGATAATCAAAGCGCTATTAACATTGCTTTTAATCCCATACAACATGGTCGAAACAAAGCACATTGAGATTGATCAACACTTTATTAGACAAAAGGTGGAAGACAAGGAGATTCAGCCTATTTATGTTCGTACAGATGAACAAGTTGCAGACTTATTTACAAAAGGGCTAACGAAGCAACGATTCTGGTTTCTAAAAGGCAAGTTGTACATGGTGCAAAACCATATACAACTTGAGGGATGATGATAAGATGTTAATCTGATCCAGATCCAATGAAAAGTCATGTTTGTTACAAGAAGAAAAGTCATGTCTCTTAGGAAATGAAAAGACATGTCTCTTGAGAGATGAAAAGTCATGTCTCTTGAGAGATGAAAAGTCATGTCTCTTGAGAGATGAAAAGTCATGTCTCTTGGGAACTAGAGACCCCTTATGTAACTCCTCTTGTAAATTGTGTGGAATGATCACTATATAAATGGGTTGTGTGAGAATGTAATTCTCACCTTCCTTCCTCATTTCTCTTTTCCTACTCTCTCTCTTATCTTTCCTTTGCTCAATCTGGACGTGGGTTATACTTCGACACCCTAAATCTAACACTTCAGACTAGGAAATGGAGGAGCCTCTGGCTACTCTGCACATTATTGCATCGTTGGTCATATGCACGATTTGTCATTGTATCTTTGGACTGTTGGAGGGGCAGATTCCTAGCGTGCATTCTGTCATCTTTCTACAGTTGAATATGCTGGTTGTAATTTTACCATGGAAAGCTTTCGACAGTTGAAAATTATGGGAAGATGAGAACTCAGCAGTTGCTTTTGGCACTTTAGCACATGGATATTCTTTTATTTCAGTTTGTTCGAAAAAAAAAGAAGGTTTTACTGTTTATTGTTTAGTGTGTGCATGTTTGTTTCACTTCAGGTCCAAGCAAAAAGTATTTGGCTCCGTTGTTGCTTCTTTCGTTGTTTTTTTCAGTGAAGGACTTGGGACCTCACATTATTTTGATGCTATTCAGAGCCTTTTTTTTTTCCCTCAAAACAACGTATGAGAAAATTTTAAATCAGGTGGGTGGGGCTTGATACCTTGTCAAGACCATAGCTCAAGCCTGCTCTATCTTGATCAAGTAGGATGGTGTCAACCACAGACGGTCAATGAGAACCGAGCATGAGCGTAGCTCATCTACTTCAACTACGTGTTTGTTCACGCATGCTTCTCATGTGAGGAGCCAAAGCTTGCATATTAGCACGAGCTCACGTTAAGCTGCTGCTTGTAAAAGCATTTGCATTGTCTTTGTATCTCTTCAAATGCTTACATTGTAAAGTGTTTGTAAAACTCGTATACGATGTAAAAAGGACTGTTCTTCTCTCAAATCTTTATTTGTATCATTAAATTCAGTATACAACTTGTATACTGAATCATTGTCACAGAAATTTCTCGGTTGACCAGGTTTTCTTTTATGTTAGTTGGAAAGTTTGTGTTGCCTTAAAAAAAATCAAAATATAAATCATTAACAGAAAAATTGTGAAAATTTGATTTTTCTGTTAAATTTTATAAAAATATGGATCAGAATTTCGAAATATTAACAATGTTTAAGAGAAACCTCAAAAAATAAAAAGTAATTAAAATTTATTTTTTCATGAAAAAAATGTGGAAGATGCGATACTTCCATTTTTTACGTTTTTCTTTTTTAACTATCAGCATCTTTTGCCCTTTTTTATTTTCTTTTTTATCCTTTTTTTCTTCTAAAAGGAAATGTAGATATTTTTTAGAGTATTTTCAACACAAACATTTACACAAACGACGGTTCTTCCTAAGTCTTAGTTTTCTAGAGCTTGGGTAAGTAAAAATCTTTTCTGCAGCAGTGAAAAACAGAAGTTGATCCCCTTAGGGGTCCTTTGGCAGCAGAAATGTTTTGTAAATGTCTCATGAGTTTGCTTGGGACAAGTTCATCAGATACTAGAACTATTGTTTGTCATATTCATAAAACATTCACAAAGTGTTTGCGAGCATATCTTAGATTTTTTCTTATTAGAGTTATGAACTCTAAGTTTTAGTGTTTCATGAACTACTTTAAATTTTGAGGTAGATTCATATTAGTAGTGTATTCTAATGGACAAACGATCCCTAACAGTAGTTTGATAATATTTGAAAGGCTTTGTCAGTGTTACACCCTGACCTTTTTACTCCTAAATATTTTTTTTTGTAAAAACGTAAAACATCGAGGTGCAATGACACAACGATTCAAAAGGAGCTATACACATCAAAAGACAATTAGACAACATTTCATTATGTAGGAAATTAAGTTCATACAAAATCATTTCATATTTCTTAATACACACATGACAAAAGGCCCCAAAACCTCAATATTGATGTCTAACAAAAACAAGACATTAATGAAGCCCAAACATGACGTGCCAGCACTACAATAGACCCAAAATTTCTCCAGTAGGATGTGAGTTGAGTCATTTAATCAACCTGTTGTCTCAGATCTGCTAAAACCTGAAAAAAGAAAATAACAGAAGGCTTAGCCTTCGCAGTATGGTAACAAACCAGATAAATCTCTAACCCCTCTAAGACAATGGCTCAAAATTTGAGATATAACATATACAAAAAACATAAACACTATCATATCATGATAGTGGCCTGAAGGCACATAACTTGTCATGGCAACCCCTCACATATACCACGACATATAGCAACCACTCAATGACCACAATTAATATATTTAATATTCACATTCAATTCATACATACACACTTGTCTCATTTACAATCTTTCATTTACATTTGTTTTAGTGAATTACACCTCATGTGGGTGCAAGAGCTGGTGCGCACATACCATAGGCAATCTACAGTCGGGAGACAACCCCCATGGTGGACTGAAACGATACAGATCCATTCAAGCTGCAGCAGTATAGTAATCATCCATGGATGTGTGAATTCTAATGAGAGTTGCTCAGTCTTTCATAGGACACCCAGGTTGGGACGGCGAGAGCCTAATACTCCAAGCACATCACATAACGAGACCAGTAGCGAGGGCAGAACATCTCCCAAACACATTCTCATAATTCACTGGTCTCCCATCTATTATTCTTTATTAACTTATCATTATGAGATTACATTCACAAAATGACCAGCTAGCACACGAGAATGGTTCACTTCACGAGTGCACTCATACCTCAAGACATCTCCCTACGTGGGCTATACACATAGTCAATACTCTTCAAATTCATTCAATTGCATCATGCCCACATCAATGCATACGAAAAATATTACAGTATTCACATCAATCGAACATGTCAATCACATCTTACAAAATTTAGGAGAACCACGGAGAGTAGTCTTGATCCGTGATTGCCTCGTAGTTGTTCTATGCAATTATCGTTCTATGATGTTTTCTAATGCACAATCGGAGTCGAGGAGATGCTCAACTCGATACCCCATCAAATTTGTTCTAAGCAATTATAATTGTTAGCATGCACATGTATGTATAATAATTTTAAAAACAAAATCAATTTTATAATCATTCAATAACAATACAATTATAGAATCCAACAAACCTAAAAAGCATGCATTCTAAAGTTGGCTCCATGCAAATTTGACTAGAATGCCACCATATCTATCGTACATTGCTAAAAATACCCTAAATCGCCTCGAGTTTCAAATCTTGTCGCTCAAGGTCTACTCGACGTGCCCAATGTATCTGCAAACATAATCAAATGATAAGTTTTTCTACTTGTTTCGCTTTACAATTTATGCAAGTACGAAATAGTATCATTGAGGCGATAGGTTATCACCGCAAGAGGGTGCCGACAGATAGTATCAGCCCGCAAAGCCTTTCAATAGGTTTCTTCCCAACTCTTTGGGGCTGTCCAAATGATTAAATTCAACACTCCAATTCAACCTATCACCAATACGTTTTTCACTTGTTTTTTTATTTGCAGCATCTTCTCATTTATTACGTTTTCCAACTACATATTCTTTCTCAACAAGCGATGCAATACACCAACAATAACATACGCCACAAGTTCGCTAAAATGGTTCTAAACCTTATCAATATCATCAAAATCTCTACTATGCTCTCTAACCACTTCAATTATTAGCCTCACCAGACTAAAAAGATAATTATATACATAGATCCTCGTCCCTCCAAAATAGTAATAGACCTTTCCCAATGTAGTAAAGTTTCGAGTGTTCATAAATCATCCAATCTTACATGCTCAAATAATAATTATACATACACTAATAGAAAACATTAGATAATTTAAGCTCGATTAGGCTCGCTCATCCCACTAGTGTATGACTAACGCCTTGGGTGATAAGGAGGGGCAATATAATCTTTGCGTAGGGGATAACCAATTCAACTTTCGAGCATCAAAATCCATTTCATGCGTGGATACGATCAGCTTGCGCACCAACGAAGATCTTTATACTGGAGCTCTTTTTCTATTATTTATTTCTGCCATATATTTAGTAGCGGATTGGTTACATCTACAATCGCTCAACCAACCTTCCTTTCTTTATTGTGTGAGGGAATGACAAGAAAAGGGAAGCTTGCATCGTTCATCAGCTCGCTCTTGACAGTTTTGAGTCATAACTGTTGTAATGCTCCAGGCAGCCACACCAACCGCTCAACTGAGCACCAATGCAAAAGATTGTTTGCTGCAAATGACAACAACACGGCCTAATTGTTGGTAAGAGGGAGAAAATGGACTTCTGTAGCTGAAATTGAACACAACAGCACCAAAGAGGGTGAGAAAGTGCAAAAGAGAGTGAAAGAAAAATCTAATGAAAGAAAAGTGCATTCTAATGATAGAAGGGTACATTCAATTGCGAGGAAGGTGGTTCGGCTGAAGGGGACACATGCACAAAAAGAAAGTGTGAGCAAAGAGACGATGAGAGAGCATGCGAGAGGGAAGTAGAGGGAGAAGATCGGGAAGGGGCAACACGACTTGGGGGAACAGGGAAGCGAGGGCGAGGGACACTGAAGACGAGAGGACGAGAGAGGACATGACAGGGTGTGAGCGAGAAAGGCCACACAAGGATGGGAGAGATAGACATGGAGAAAGGAGACGAAGGAGGGAGACATAGAGGAAGACAAAGAAGAGGAGCCCCGCGCCGGGCTTCCTCTTTGCACAAGGAGCTCAGGTCCGGGTCTGGAACCTGATCCAGCCTGATCTGTCCAAAAAAAAGAACATTAGAGTCAGTGTCTCATAAATCGACCCTAAAGTACTCTAAATTTTGGATAGATTTATGAAATATTGATAGTGTATTCTAACTGCTAAACAACTCCTTTAGGAGTAGTTTGATATCCGAAAGGTTTTGTCAATGTCTCATAAATCTACCCCAAAGAGTATGACAGATTCATAGAACATTAGACTATTATTTTATAAACTTTTTCTAATCCTTGGGATAGATTTGTGGACACTCACAAAGTACTGTCAAACTATCTCTTAGTTGCTGTTTGGACACAGTAACATTATATTACTGTCCCAAGCACCCAACCTAAAAATTGGTTAGATTTATTGCACATTTTAAAAACTAAGTATTTTGTGAATCTACTCTATTTTTTTTAGGTTTCATGTATTATCGATGCTGAACCAGGCAACCCTTTTTGCCAATGTTCTTGGTAATATTACCAAGAAACTTCATTTCATATAAAGAATAATAGTTATCATAGGAGCCTTGCCGCGTAGTGCACCACATCCCACGAAGCTAACGACTTACCTTATCTACTTGAACCAGTTTGCTTTTCAAATGTGTCTGCAATAACTTCATAAATAAAGCACCTAACTTCTAATGAAATAACAAGAAAACACATTCAAGCTTCAAAAGTTATCATTTAACCACTTCTTTTGTGTGATACCCACTCCTTAACCCAGTCAATTAAATCCATGAGCTTCGATATTGTTATTCCTTTCAAGCTAAGTGTGTGTTATAAAACATTTTAATATGCATGATTGCAAGTAGGGCAGCATATGAGCTCCGCTCAACTCAGAAAGCTCGAGCTCGAGCTCAACTCAATGGTGTAGTGTCAAGCTCGAGCTGGACTATCTTAACTCATTTAACTTGATTTTGTTATGTTTGTCTCATTTCTTTTAATTGAATTAACTTGTTTAGTTGCTACTCATTTAGACATTCTCTCGTTACATTTCAGCATTTATTATGTAGTCAAGTATAGTCGAGTTTGAATGAGTCGAGTTCTTACAGCTCGAACTCAACTCATTTAACATTTTAAGCATACATTTAAACTCGAGCTCAATCCGTTTATAAACGAGTTGAGTGTCGACGAGCGAGTTCAAGTCAAATAGCTTGGCTTGACTCGTTGTGGCAGCTTAATTGCAAGAACTTAATAGACAATACAAACAAAATTTTGTCCTAATTGGCAATTTTTTTGTTCCCTTTAAGCGTCTATTGGCTGCTGTTGTGGTGCCATCGAGGCGTTGTGGATTTGGCCTCTTTGCCTTTTCGCTTTTCTTCTTGTACATATGTATGTACGCTTGCATGCAAAAAATGCATAGCCACGTGCTAAGAAGACTAAAGTCCAGGCTTAGTGTTTCTTTTTTCATTGGAAAATAGAAAAAAGATTAATCACACATATCTTATCTTCACAGCTGCGTTCCTTCATGTATTCATTTAGAAATCAAAGGTTCAAAAACTTCATCAACGTTAGGGCCTATAAATTTTCACTTTTACACCACAAATGGAACAGTAGGATGTCAATACTTCATGTAATATTAATATTTTGGGGGTGTCATCTTGAAAAAAGGGCATGTTACCCCGAGGGATGGGAGAAAGGGTGAGGCTTTCTGTCCTTTTTTTTGGAAATTGTTGGACAGTAGAATGAAATACTCTACCTACTCACCCAATAATAATGTTAATATTTGGGCAGTCATGTTGGGCATTCTTTTGACAGCAGTAGCCCCTGCTACGCTTTGCTCATGAAGTGACGTGACGCACTTCGCTTTGCAGATGCTTTGTTGACTCACTCGAGGTTACCTGCGCCCACTGATTCCACAATTCCAATGGGAGACATTAAATTATAAAAGTTGGACGCATAGTAAAATTTCATTAGAGTTCTAGATTTAATTGTCTTAACCTCCTTTACACATATTATTGTATCTAAAGATCNGGGTGGGGGGCGGGAGATTCTTTAAGAGCAACAGCGGACTTCCTCGTGTACCTGTAACAGCACTACTATCCACTTTACACTTACATTTGCATTTGACCTGAGCATGGCTGGTTGCATGTTTAGAGTGAGTCGCCAGTTTTATTCCCTTGGGTGTTATTGCCCTCCATCTTATTTGTGGAAGTAGAGTGTGATGCCAAGGTATTTGTCCTAAAGATGCTTTAAACCCAAGAAGTTTGGAGAAGAGGGGGAGTGCTTCGGCCTTTGCTTTTGGACGTCTTATATGTGTGTGTGTGTATATATATATATATATATGAGTAGAGTGTGATGCCGAGTTTTGGCTCTCAACCTGACATTAAGATGAAATACTCCTGCTCATATTGAATAATCTATATTGGAGTTTCTTCTAAAATATCATTCTAAATATTCCACCTCATCTCTAGTGTTGCAAAAGATCCTTTTACCGGCCATGAATAAGTCATATTCTATTTGTAACAACATAAAATGCATGCAATTAAGGTGGTGCTGAGGGTGGGGGACAATGTAAGTTCTCTTTAGTTTGGCACACCAAACAGCCCTATGTTGGATGAGCATGAGGAGTATTTCATCTTACCGCCCAACAAGAGAACCGCTTGATCCTCCAAAATAATAGGTCTACTTTCAGTTCTTGTTATACTTCAACTTGCATCCCTTTTTTTAAACACAGAAATCCATATGATAGTTTGCCTTTATATGACTTTCAATGATACGTATCATCAAAGTTGATCGGGAAGAATCCACCTAATTGGAAGAAAAATGTCATCATCTTATGTAAGATGAGTCGTATTAACCAACCTCGATGATAATGATTTAACTTTTAGATGTCGAAGTCATATTGGCTTCTCTTTCTATTTCTTTATTGTTTGTCTGTTTGGAGATGTTTAGAGCCACCCTATGTGGCCCCTCTCAGCATGAGCATGTGGTTGGTGCTTATTTATCACTTCGAACCATCCCTCTCTCAATCTCGCGCTCTTTTGAGTTATATATATATATATATATATATATATATATATATATATATAACACACACACACATTTTACTTGTTAGAATTGTATGGCAAGTCCCTATTGATCGATCAGGAAGTCAAAAGGTGATGGTTGGATGCTGGTAGGTGTGATATTGAGATCTGCATGGAATGATCTTCTGGTCTGCATGAAACTTTTGGAATCCTTGATTTTTTTTTTTTATTGTTAGAAATTTTTTTCCCGTGAAGATTGTTTGTGTTACTTAATTTCTCTAATTGGCCATTGTCTGGTTGAAAAACCGTGCAAAACTTTTTTTTTTGTTGATTAAATTTGACCTTTTATTGATGGAGACTCATCCATCAAATGAATGGATCCATCGTTGGCTACCATTATCGATGTTGTTAGAGATTCCTTTCAAAAAATTCCTTTTGTTTGGTACATAATAATAAAAGATATAATCATGTGGGTTCCTCAAGAGGGTTGGCGCAATGGACAGAGCTGGTAGGTGGCCAATTTGCATTTTGAATTCCTGAAGCGTCAACTTTTTTGTGACATGCCTAAATTGAAGTATAGTAATGGGGACGACACAAGACATCAAAACAGACTATGAACCCTAACAATCATGTGGGACTTTGAAAACCCTTGGGTTACAAATGTTAGCTAAAATCGATGTTGTGAGGACAACCTGTTCTTAAATTCAGGGGTAATAAAATCAGAAAATTAATCTTGGGATATATCACAGTCTTTAAGTAAGGAGACAAAATACTCCTTAATTGAGCTCGTTAAAGATAATTTATTGCATGGAGAATGTTGTAGACAGGGGCGGAGCCAAGCTAGGGCCCGCAAGGGCCCTAGCCACACCTCAATTTAAAAAAAAAAAAAAATTGAAATTCGGATCTCATTCGTATGCAGACTTGAGAAGGGCCCGTTTTTATATGAATAATTTTATTTCTAAGTGCTCTTTTCGTATCAATAAATTTTTTCTATCTGTTCATTGTTAATTTCGACTCTCCCTTGCTACAATCTTTATGCTGAAATGCATGATGTATCTTAAGCTGGCTTCCCTTGACCTCTAATAAAGTGAACATGGCAAATTTTTTAATAAATCAACGTCGCATCAATTAATTGGCATCTAGCCATTTAATTTTGTCCGTAACTAGGAAAAAAAATAATATATCAACTATGCATATATAGATACACGTTAAACTAACATTCATGTAAGAGTACTTAAGCCATCTTTGTTCAATAGTTTGGAGAAAACGTCAAACTGACAGTCTAACTCGTCTCCTAAAGGGCAGCCAGGTACACGCACGGAAGCCAAGCCAAGACATTAAATCAAAGAAGGCGTCTCTCAAAAGTTTTATGTGGCCAAGAATGAATATTCTAAGTAAAATTCTTAAAGAGTACAAATGAAAAACGTGAAAAATTACCTGCATATGCATATTTTATGTGTATGTATATAACATATATAACAATTCAAATCTATTAAAGTTGTCCGTTGATTAAAAAAACAAAATATATCATGCAATGAATGAGACTGTATGTGTGAGAGGAAGGTTTATTCGGATAGTCGGAGAAATTCAAGTCCTTATATATATATTGAAAGTTGGTAAAAACAACCCACTTGGGTAAGAAACAAAAACGGACATATTGAAATTAATTATTAAAAAGGTGTTTTTGAAATTTGACCTTATAGGTGTGATCTTAAGGGTGATTTGATGAGAAACAGTTAGTTGTTTTCTTAGTTAAGTAATGTTCTTTTAAATAGTCGAACAATAAACAGCTCTTATAACATTAAAATTACTGCGTCAAGTAATAACACAGTAGCCCACGTCTGAAGTTCAAAGTTGCAAGTGCTTGCGCAGGGAGAAAAATGTGCTTCAGACTAGGAAATGGAGAAGCCTCTGGCTACACTCCACATTATTGCATCGTTGGTCATATGCACGATTTGTCATTGTATCTTTGGACTGTCGGAGGGGCAGATTCCTAGCGTGTATTCTGTCATCTTTCTAAGAACCGCATCCTGGTTGTAATTTTACCATGGAAAGCTTTTGACAGTTGAAAAATTCTGGGAAGATGAGAGCTCAGCAGTTGCTTTTGGCACTTAGCACATGGATATTCTTTTATTTCACTTTGTTCGCAAAAAAAAGAAGGTTTTACTGTTTATTGTTTAGTGGGTGCATGTTTGTTTCACTTCAGGTCGAAGCAAAAAATATCTGGCTCCGTTGTTGCTTCTTTCGTTGTTTTTTCCGGTGAAGGACTTGGGACCTCACTTTATTTTGATGCTATTCAGAGGCCTTTTTTTTTTTCGAAAATTTTAAATCAGGTGGGTGGGGCTTGATACCTTGTGAAGAACATAGCTCAAGCCTGCTCTATCTTGATCAAGCAGGATGGTGTCAACCACAGAAGGTCAATGAGAACCGAGCATGAGCGTAGCTCATCTACTTCAACTAAGTGTTTGAGTTCACGCATGCTTCTCATGTGAGGAGCCAAAGCTTGCATATTAGCACGAGCTCAGGTTAAGCTGCTGCTTGTAAAAGAATTAGCATTGTCTTTGTATTTCTTACAAATGCTTACATTGTAAAGTGCTTGTAAAATTCGTATATGATGTAAAAGGACTGTTCTTCTCTCAAATCTATATTTGTATTATTAAATTCAGCATACAACCATTGTCACAGAAATTGCTCGGTTGACCAGGTTTTCTTCTACATAGTTGGAAAGTTTGTGTTGCCTTAAAAACATCAAAATATAAAGAAATGATAGAAAAAATTATGAAAATTTGACTTTTATGTTAAATTTTATGAAAATATGGATCAGAATTCGAAATATTAATAATGTTTAAGAGAAACCTAAAAAAATAAAATTTATTAAAATTTATTTTTTCATGAAAAAATGTGGAAGATGGGATACTTCCATTTTTTACGTTTTTCTTTTTAACTGTCAGCATCTTTTGCCCTTTTTTATTTTATTTTTTGTCCTTTCTTTTTTCCTAAAAGAAAATGTAGATATTTTTTAGAGCATTTTCAATGCAAACATTTACGCAAAGGACAGTTCTTCCTAAGTCTTAGTTTTCTACAGGTTTGGGAAGTAAAATTTTTTTCTGCAGTATTGAAAAGCAGAAGTTGATCATCCTAGGGGTCCTTTGGTAGCAGAAATATTTCGTAAGTATCTCATGAATTTGCTTGGGACAAGTTTTTCGGATACTAGAACTATTGTCTCGTAGATTCATGGAACACTCACGAAGTGTCTGTGAGCGTCTTCTAGATTATTTAATTAGAGTGATGAACACTAAGTTTTAGTGTTTCATGAACTACTCTAAATTTTGGGGTAGATTCATAGAATATTGGTAGTGTATTCTAACTGTCAAACGACCCCTAAGAGTAGTTTGATATCTGAAAGCCTTTGTGAGTGTCTCATAAATCTACCCTAAAGTACTCTAAAATTTGGGGTAGATTCATGCAATATTGATAGTGTATATTAACTACTAAACGACCTTTTAAGGGTAGTTTGTTATCCGAAAGGTTTTGTCAGTCTCATAAATCTACCTCAAAGAGTAGGACAGGTTCATCGAATATTAGACTATTATTTCATAAGCTTTTTTTAATCCTTAAGATAAATTTATGGAACACTAACGAAGTAAACTATCTCTTAAGAGCTGTTTGGACACAGTACCATTATGTTACTATTCCAAAACTCTAACCTAAAAATTGGTTGGATTTATTAGGCATTTTCAAAACTAAGTATTTTGTGAATCTACGCTATTTTTTAGGTTTCATGTATTATCGATGCTGAACGAGGCAAGGCTTTTGCCAATGTCCTTGGTAATATTACCAAGAAACTTCATTTCATGTCAAGAAGAATAATTGTCAGAGGAGCCTTGCCGCAACTGCACCACATCCCAGGAAGCTAACGACTTACCTTATCTACTTGAACCAGTTTCTCTTCAAATGTGTCTGCAATTACTTCATAAATAAAGCGCCTAACTTCTAATGAGATAACGAAAAAACACATTCAAGCTTCAAAAGTTATCATTTAACAACTTATTTTGTGTGATACGCACTCCTTAACCAGTCAATTAAATCCATTAGCTTCGATGTTGCTATTCCTTTCAAGCTAGGCGTGTGTTTATAAAACATTTTAATATGCATGATCGTAAGTAGGGCAGCATATGAGCTCGGCTCAGCTTGGAAAACTCGATCTCGAGCTCAACTCGGCCATGTAATGTCAGGCTCGAGCAGGACTAGCTTAACTCATTTAACTTGATTTTGTTATGTTTGTCTCATTTCTTTTAAGTCAATTAACTTGTACATTTAAATATTCTCTTGTTATATTTCAGCATTTATTATGTAGTCAAGCATAGTCAAGTTTAAATGAGTCAAGTTCTTACAGCTCGAGCTCGACTCATTTAACATTTTAAGCATACATTTGAACTCGAGTTCAACCCATTTATAAGCAAGTCGAGTATTGATGAGTGAGTTCAAGTCGAACAGCTTGACTCGACTCGTTGTGGCAGCCTAATTGCAAGAACTAATAGACAATACAAACAACGCGCTTGAGTGCATAAAAATGCGAGCCATGTGTTAAGAAGACTGGGGTCCAGGCTTAGGGTTTCCTTGTTCATTGGAAAAGAGAAAAAAAGATTAATCATACAGATCTTTCTTCACAGCTGCGTTCCTTCATGTATTCATTTAGAAATCAAAGGTTCACAAACTTCATCAATGTTAAGGCTTATAAATCTTCACTTTTGCACCACAAATGGAGCAGCCAGTAATATTAATATGTTGGGGGGGGTGTCACCTTGAAAAGTAGGCATGGTGCTATGAGGGATTGGAATGAAGGGTGAGATTTTCGGCCTTTTTGTTGGCAGTTGTTGGACAGTAGAATGAAATACTCCTTCTACTCACCATGCAATAATGTTAATATTTGGGTGGTCATGTTGCGCATTCTTTTGGCAGCAGTAATGTTAATATTTTCTTGTGACATGATGTGACACACTTCGCTTTTGCGAATACTTTGTCGACTCACTATAGGTTACCTGCGCCCACTGATTCCACAATCCCAATGGGAGACATTAAATTATACAAGTTTGATTGCGTAGCAAAATTTCATTAGAGTTCTAGATTTAATTGTCTTAACCTTCTTTACTCATATTATTTTATCTAAAAATCATGTTCTTCTGATCTTGCATACTTTAGCATTTCAGATTCATTTATGTGGTTAAATATATAAAAATAATTTAAAACGTCACAATACCTGCCCAAAAAGACGTTAAAAAAAAGGTAATCTAAAGATTTTGTGGACATAAAGAATGAGTTCAACAGGTCTTATATTGAAACTAGTTTTTTGATTCTTTGTTTTTCCTTTCACTCTCACATATTGTCACAACCAGTCTCACTTGGAGATTAGTTCCTCCTCACCGTACGATTCTGTATCTTAAGATTAAGGAGGGACCTGAAAAAGCACTACCAAATGAAGCTTCCCTTCTTTCCCTTGAGAATGCATCGGCAACCTTTTCCTTTTTTCTTTGAATAAATGTAACAAAAACAAAAGAAAAAGGAAAGGAGGAGTACAAATAATTGGCTGAGTGGCAACATCTCATTTGAAAGATTAGCTTCATATAATTGTATTTAAATTTAAAAGAATATTCTAATTATTCGCAAAAATAATTGCACCAATAATTTTCCTTTTTTTTTTTTGGCTTCTTTAAGAGCAACAGTGGACTTCCTCATGTACCTGTAACAACACTACTATCCACTTTACACTTACATTTGCATTTGACCTGAGCATGGCTGGTGAGGCTGGATGCATGTTAAGAGTGAGTCGCCAGTTTTATTCCCTTGGGTGTTATTGCCCTGCATCTTAATGTGGAGGTAAAATGTGATACCAAGGTAAAGGTGCACTCGGTTTACCTCAGGCACCAAAGAAGCCTTAAACCCAAGAAGTTCGGAGAAGGGGGGTAGTGCTTCAGGTTTTTTTTTCTAGACGTCTTATATATATATATATATATATATATATATATATGTGTGTGTGTGTGTGTGTGTGTGTGTGTGAAAGCAGAGTGTGATGTCGAGTTAAAGGTGCACTCAATTACTTGGGGCACTAAAGAAGCCTTGGACCCAAGAGGTCTGGAGAAGGAGGGGATGGTTTGGGCCTTTTTTGCATTGTGCTCTCACTCACTTGGAAGTCTTTTAAGTGGAGAAAACTCTTTTGTTTATCATCTTTGGCCAAAGTACCTCTCTTCAAGAGACCTCTTCTGGGCAGCCACATAGTCCGTTCTTAATCCTTTAGAAAGAGGATAAGGGGAAGGGTGGAGGATTCGGCTCTCAACTAGCCACTATGATGAAATACTCCTCCTACTCATATTGAATGATCCTATATTGGAGTCTCTTCTAAAATATCATTCTAAAAATCTCATCCCTTTTCTAGCATTACATAAGATCCTTTTACAGGCCATGAAGTTTTCATATTCTATTTGGAACAACATAAAATGCATGCAATTAAGGTGGTAGTGGGGTTGGGGCACGGTTAAGCATGAGAATTGGGCCTGGGTACCCGATACCCGGCCCGACGGAGCCTGGAGCCCGATTTAATTTTTATTTTATTCTTATTTAATAATAATATATTATTTAATATTAAAAAAATTATTTAATATTAAAAATTTTATTTTAACCACGCTTGGGCTGGGCCTGGGTTCGGGTTTCAGGCATCAGGCCGGGGCTAGCTTTTTGAGTTTCGGGCTGGCCCTGGCCCGATTCTTATCGGGCCGGGCCGGCCCGATGCCCAAGGCTAGACATAATGCAAGTTTTCCTTAGTTTAGCACACCAAACTGTCTTATGTTGGGTGAGCAGGAAAGTATTTCATCTTACAGCTCAACAACAACAGAACTGCTTGATCTTCCAAAATAGTAGGTTTGCTTCTAAGTACCTTGGGGTGATGTTCTTGTTATACTTTAACTTGTATCCTTTTTTTTAAATACAAAAATCTTTATGGTAGTTTGCCTTGACTTCAATGACACTCATCATGAAAATTGAATGGGAAGAATCCCACCTAATTGGAAAAAATGTCATCATCTTACGTATGATGAGTCTCGTCTAATCATCATCTTCCTTCCCGTCATAGTGCAACAAGAAAAGTAGACACAGAAAAACGACATCACTACCAACCTCGATGATAATGACTTAACTTTTAGATGTCGGAAGTCATATTGGCTTCTCTTTCTATTTCTTTATTGTTTGTCTAATTGGAGATGTTTCATGCCACTCTATGTGGCCCCTCGCAGCATGAGCCATGTGGTTGGTGCTTATTTATCACTTCGAATTATCTCTCTCTATCTCACGCGCTTTTGGTATATATATATATATATATATATGAATTCTAATAGTGCCGTATGTTAAATGTTGCCAACCTGTTAAAATCTAATTTCAATAGAAGCACTATAAATTGTTGCTAAAAACATTATGAATCATTGTTGCATCATAAATGATTGCTTACATCCATGTGACACCTATTTTTCAGTGTCATTTTTAAGTTTTGTCACCTTACAATACATGGCATAATAAATAAATAAATATACGCTTGCTCATGTCAATTATTTAATTTGAAACTTTTGGAATCCTTGATTTTTTTTATTGCTAGAAATTTTTTCACGTGAAGGTTGTTGTTACTTAATTTCTCTAACTGACCATTGTTTGGCTGAAACATTGCCCAAACTTTTTCTTTGTTGATTAAATTTGACCTTTTATTGATCAAGACTCATCCATCAAATGAATTAACCCATCGTTGGCTACCTTTGTCGATCTTGTTAGAGATTCTTTCAAAACATCCTTGGTTTAGTACATACTATAAAGATATAATCAAAACATTCTTTCAAAAAAACACTTGCTTTTTTGTTAACATCAAAAGTATAAAAATCAGTTTTTTTGTTTTTTTTTTTCATTAAGGCTACAAAATTGCTTGAGAGAAATGTAGATACATTACCTTGAAAAAAATTGGTACATTTTTTTTTTCTTTCTTTTTTCTTCCTGGGTTTCATCGCAGGCGATAAACTTTACCCACAATCGCCACCTACACAGGGGCGGAGGGAGGGGAGGGCCCGCCTAGGCCGTGGGCCGCCCCTAAGTAGCTGAAAAAAAAAATTACATTAAAAAAATAAAAAAATTTTAGTTGTTCAATGTATTTTTTTATTTAGATTCATTTTGGCCCTACCCAAATTTGAGGTTGTATTTTTTGGCCCGCCCCTAAACGAAATCCTGGCTCCGCCCCTGCACCTACACCTGAAAACTCGGCCAAAAATTTATGAACAAATTCAATTAAAAATCAGAATTGGCCTTCCTCATATCTACGATCCATATACAATAAAATTGTTTTCCCAGCTGAATAAGGGGCCGAATCATTAGCAACACTCAGACGACAACCCTTGTGTGTTATTTCTTTCCACCTCTGAGTCCACTGTCTCTTCCCTTGCAGCTTTGCTTTGAGCCTCCGTTTCCACGATGAATTATGAGAAAAGAAGGCAGATTACATGAATGGTCATGCTTGCCCGATTAATGTGCATTTTGAATTCTTGAAGATACAACTTTTTTGCGACGTAAAAAGGAGTCACTGATGCTTAAATTGAACTACAGTACTGGAGACGGCACCTCAAGGCATCACAAACAGACTCTGTACCCTAAAAAGAATCATGTGGGACTTTGAAAACCAAAATTTTATCATGGGTTACAAATGTTATCTAAGATCGATATTGGGAGGAGAGCCTGCTCTTAAATTCATGGGTAGTAAAATCAGAAAATTAATGTTGAGATATATCACAGTCCTTAAGGAGACAAAATACTCCTTAATTTAGCTCATTAAGGATAATTTGTTGCATGGAGGATGCTATAGAGAATGATTTTGGAGCAAAGAGCTCCACTTAACTGGTTATTTTCTTTCATATTTGATGTAGGGGAGTAGTGTTAAATCTCCCTCTCTCTCTCACACACACAATTGAGGCTTTTTTGAAATGCTTTAACACAAACATACGGTGAAATGAAATAATTTGAAACTTAAGGTGTTATTTGACAGCATGTGTACTTTGTAACTCTCTCATAAGTCTGCTTCAAAGATTAGTAGGGTTGTCTCATAAGTCTGCTTCAAAGATTAGTAGGGCAGGTTCATTCATGAAATACTAGAACCCAAAACTAGCCCCGAGCCAAGCAAACGGTTACTATTTTCGTGATTAGTTTTATATGACTAACTTTTTTGGAAAAAATATTTATCTTATAATACCAAAACTTTCATCTTTTTCCCAATATTTTATCACAGTCGGCAATTGTCAAATAATCAAGTCATCATATTAAAAAAAAAAAAAAAGGTAGGGTTCTCCTCTAGGCAAAGTTTGAGTTAACAAAGGTTCATGAAACTTTTCATTCGTATGCAGACTTGAGAAGGGCCTCTTTTTATATGAATAATTTTTTTTCTAAGGGCTCTTTTCATATGAATACATCTTTTCTATCTGTTCATTGTTGATTTCGACTCTCCCTTGCTACAATCTTTATGTTGAAATGCATGATGTATCTTAAGCTGGCTTCCCTTGACCTCTAATAAAGTGAACATTGCAATTTTTTTAATAAACCAACGTCGCATCAATTAATTGGCATCTAGCCATTTAATTTTATCCGTAACTAGGAAAAAAAGTAATATATCAACCATGCATATATAGCTACACGTTAAACTAGCATTCATGTAAGAGTACTTAAGCCATCTTTGTTCAATAATGTGGAGAAAGCGTCAAACTAACTCGTCAAATAAGGCGTCTCCTAAAGGACAACCTGATAGATACACGGAAGCGAAGACATTAAATTGACCAGCATATAGCTAGAAAACAACATATGCTCTCAAAAATTTTATGTGGCCAAGAAGAAATATTCTAAGTAAAATTCGTAAAGAGTACAAATGGAAAACATGAAAAATTACATGCATATGCATATTTTATGTGTATGTATGTAACTTATATAAGAATTCAAATCTATTAAATGTTGTCCAATGATTAAAAATAAAATATATCATGAAATGCAAGAGATAGTATGTATGAGAGGAAGGTTTATTTGGATGGTCGGAGAAATTCAAGTCCTTATATATATATATATATATATATATATATATATATATATATATATATATATATATATATATATATATATATATATATATATATATATATATATATATGTGTGTGTGTGTGTGTGTGTGTGTGTGTGTGTGTGTGTGTGTGTGTGTGTGTGTGTGTGTGTGTGTGTGTGATTTGATGAGAAACATATATTAAGTTAGTTGCATTCTTAGTTAAGTAATGTTCTTTTAAATAGTCGACAGATATACAGCTCTTATAACATTAAAATTATGGTAGTATAAAGATCTTTTTTTTTTTTTACAAAAATGAGTTGAACTAAAGCATGATTTATATTAAAGTAGTGTTTATAAATACATCAGAAAGTTCATATTTTGTTTAAGACACTTTTTAATATGAATTTAAAAGGTTTGGTTTTTATTCCTTACCCAAGTGGTTTGGTACTTACTAATCACTCGTGTAGGAAGGCTGGTATATATATATATATATATATATATATATATATATGGGACACTTACATATAAATAAACAAAAATTACAGAGGTAGTGATGTGTCCATAAGGTCGCTCTATGAACTGGTGTGGGCAACGGTTGCCTACACCTAATTCCGCTACTGATTTAACACAGCCTTTCTTGCCACTTCTTGGTCATTTTTCAAATATACTACGACAGTTTGGTTGGATTAATCTTAGAAATACAGGTCAAAAAAATAATAAAACTTCAGTGTATATATAGATATACTTATGATATGATTGGAACACTAGCTAAATTCAATCTACGCAACGGATTTTTACTCGTTGGCTTGACTAGTACTTAAACTTTTAACGTCAAATCTTAAGAAAGATCACTTTCTAGGCATATATGGGTAGGGTTTGGTTTATACTTTTTATTTTAACTAGACATTGATACAACTTTGAGAGTAAACTAGATTCATAAGTGAACTCATGGGTGGAGCCATGTGGCGCCGCGTGGGCATTGGCCCCACCTCAAAAAAAAATTACATGTAAATTTTAAAAAAATTTACTTGTCATATATAAAAATTATATTGTGTCCTATGTTAAAATTTAAAAACTTTAGTTCGGTCCCCCTCATAAAAAATTTCTATCTTCGCTCCTACGTGAACTGTACAATTTCCTAACCAGCCGCTTAACAGCTATTTAGTTTTCAAACATAATTACTATTTGGGTGAGTAAGAAGAGTATTTTATTCTACCACATTAAAAAAAAAAAAAAAAAAAAAAAAAAAGGTCGAAACTCTTCTTATCCCCTTGTCCCTCTAAGATACAATGTATGTTTTTGGTACTGGTACCACTCTCAGTTATACTTCAACTTGTGCATGAGTGGTCATCATTTTTGCAATATAAGAGATTAACACCTCTACATATTTGAAACATGACATGACCGCCAACCAGCCTCCACCCCAACTGTAATGCTAAATACTCTTTGCGACCAAACATAATTACTATCCATTAACAACTCAATAGACGCCGCCATCCGTCTCCATTAAAGTGTGGTACTTCGGTCATGCATGCAACGGTCCAGGTGCAGTATAAGGTGGACCCTTGGATTCATGCACATTGCCTCCTAATATTATGCCACTGCATCTTTCATAAATTTGCCTCAACAATCGTTCTCAAATATGCTTACTTCAATTAACAATGTTGCACCCAATATAGCTGACATTATATGTATTACGAAACCAAACTTTACTGATCACATACTGAATGGCAAGGTGGTCTGGCTCCTCTAAGGACTCAGGTTCGAGTCTTAGAGTAGTCACTGTCACGTCCCAGTGCGTTTTACCTCTAGTTCGTAAAAGCGCTCTGTGAAAACCTAAGGGGAAGGCCAGTGACCTCTCTTAGAGGATGTGGAATGAACCACTCACCCTTAACAAAAAAAAAAAAAAAAAAACTTCAAATGAAGGCACTGCATCTGACATGAGATGTCATGCTCTCCATATGTCTCTTTAAACGTTTCTTTCTTTCTATAATATGTAACTCTAATTTGCTGGTTAGTGCGGGATGGTAAAAGATTAGAAATCTATTAAAGCACTAAAAATGTTATTAAAATCACCATGAACCGTCTTGCTAATGCTTTTGAGGCGAGTACAGTTTTTTAGGGTTTTTTTAATTTTTGACCACATAACATATGAGAACCCCTACGAACACGAGGGAGAAAAAGAGAGATGACCAGGCTCTGACTTCTGAAAAAACAAAAGAAACGGGAAGTTAGGATAGTTAGTTTGAAAAAAATTAGGAAGGCCATGGCCTGCAAGAAGATGCTGATTTATGTGTTTATCAATATGGTAGTGAAAAAACTTACCGGCCGGGCTGGGCCGCCCCGAGCCTTGGATAATATGATCTTGGCCAAGGCCAGGTACCGGGCAAGCCAGATAATGGCCCGGGTTTTCAACAGCGTTAATTTTTTAGGTCTACCACTAGAAAGAGTATATCCAGCCACTTTTTTCCAGCATTATCGGAATCGGGTCAGCCCGATGCCCAACCTTACCATCATGTTAGTAATGGATTGACCTCCAATTGATTATCATCTTGGGCCCTTACGATTGACTAAGCAAAGTCAAGATGTAAGAAATGCTAAATTTGAAAAATGCCCCCGCATTTGGGATCAAACCGAACCCCATGGTTGTTAAGGTCATCGCATGCAAAATACGATTAAATTTATTTAGTTGGTAGTTGGTAAGACTTTCACCAATTTGAAGTTTGTGATCAAGAACAATGATTTTGTATTCTCCACTTTCGCCACAGTCATACATTTATGAACTATATGGTGAGTGAGTGAATATTGACTCTTCCTATCCAAAGTCACAGGGCCATCTACTAAGGTGATCCATCTTGTTGAGAGGAAAACCAAAAAAAAAAAAAAGTGAACTAATGCTGGACGATGATATATACTTCTTCAAGCTTAGCGTTTTGTTTATTTATTTATTTTCTCTCTCTCTCTCTTCCCGACAGTCACTCCCTTGCTCGATGAAGGCCCAGCAGCGCCCAAGATAAGTGGAG